>JANRGW010045728.1:0-13443 GCA_024733675.1 Psilopsiagon aymara | reverse complement strand
AGGAAGAAATTCTTTACTGTAAGGGTGGTGAGGCACTGGAATGGGTTGCCCAGGGAAGTTGTGAATGCTCTATCGCTTGGCGGTGTTCAAGGCCAGGTTGGACAGAGCCTCGGGTGATACGGTTTAGTGTGCGGTGTCCCTGCCCATGGCAGGGGTGATCTTAAGGTCCTTTCCAACCATAACTGTTCTATGATTCTATTCTAATGTTATTCTCATAGGTATTCTAATAGTCAATGTCTGAAGAGGACCTTCATCAGAGAGACAAGTGGTAAAAGACTCTTCATCCACAAGAGAAGTGCTACACAAAAATCAGTCACAAAAGGGAAATAGAAGACAGAAAGTTGTAGGTTTCAATATGATGATCCATGTAAGGTGAGGCAACAGCTGATGCCTAAATGGACATCCCTACCTGATCCCATCCCCATGCTTCAGCTGCCTGTTCCCATGCCCTCCCTTGCACTGATGCTTATCTGACCACCTAGTGGAGGAGCTGAGTTGCGCTCCCAAAAACGTATTGGCTTGTATTCTTTTACTTGGAAGCATGTTTTCTGTTAGGTTAGTTTTTTTTTAACTGGCTTGTGATAGGTTCATGCAAGCATCAGCACAAAGGCTAAGGCCACGAGTGGGGAAGGGGACTGCATTTTAGCAGCAGCTTGCTATTGGAACAGCTTTGCTGCATTTAAAACCATAACCTTAAGCTCACTTCTTTGGAAAGTGTTTTGCTTTATGTTCCAACATCACAGATCACAAAAGAGCATCCCTCCTCTAATTTAATTTATTTAATTTAAAGAATGGGAAGCAGTAAACATTGTTGTGGTTGCAAATACTCCTTTCTCCTGCTTAGTTTGCTTTGTTTCTTCCTGAAGCAAACGATGTGAAGAGCCTATAGCTACAAGAGCCTTTACAAATGCAGTTTGTCTTCCTTTTATTTCTTACTGTTTGTGCTTTTTTTTTTGTTTTTTTTTTTTTTTAATAATGGAACAGAAACAGTTTCAAAAGACAGGGCTGTTAAGTTAGCTTTTCACTGGAGAATGGTATACAGAGCAATTGTAACAAACTGTAAATTGATTGAGTTCAGATTGTTAACAAGCTTTTATATGCCATACACTTTTCTGAAGAGATAAGTAGTTTCTTGCTTAATCACTAACTACAACCATAAATTCTTCTCTGCAGTTCTTCAAGGGGTGAAGTACTATTTGTGTTTCCCTTTTTCTTCTTAAAAACCGTCTTGGAAGATCCATAAGGACCGCATACCATCTTATAATCTAACATTTTTATCTTTGAGATTTCCAGAGTATCCACAGCAAGAATGAAAAGAGCAAAATCAAATCAATTGTACTAAGTCCAGCCTGTACTTTCTAGATGATACATAGCTGGCTGCACCCTGGAGCTGGGGCCATTTAGTCTTGTACTGATAATGAGCTTTAGGGGTGCATTTACCCTCCTCACCTGCAAATCCTTACCCAGATTTATACCCTGCTTCATCCCAGTCCACATCCATCTTGCTGTGAACTCTGCTGAGAAATCTCCTTGCCAAATGACAACAACTTGTACGAGCTGGTAAGTCACCTTACCTGTGTAGACCACTTTAACAATATTTGTGTATTTTTCTGGCTTAGCTATGCCTGCTACTGAAATTTCATCTTTGCAAATGAAGGAGTAAAATTGCATGCTCTGTGTGTCACCCTGTAAAAGGGCTGTGGCCTGTCCTTAGATCCTCTCATGAAAATGGGCTTGACTCTGTAAGTCTAAAATTCATTTTGATGTAAATTACCAGCTTGAGGACTTACACAGCCTGAAACACGAAGAATTTGCTGTCTGTAACATCGTAACTTTCATAATGATTTCTGAGATTAAGTCTAGCACAAAACCTTCCTACCTGAGTGAAAATGAAAGGATAATTCTGAAGAAAGATACAGCCATCACACAGTAAAATGTATTTTTTAAGATGACTGATTTTTTTTGTTGAAAGAACAACATTAATTCAGACATAGATACATATAGGTAATGCATACACCTTCTGCATAAAAAAAGGATAATCTCTGTGTTGCAGATTTACTGTGGGCTACGCCTCGCAGTGTGGCGAGGTAGACCATGGCTCCTATGCAGCAGCGCCTCTTAGTGATCAAAATAAATTCTGCATGTGGGTAGTGTAGGAGCAGTATTTTTGCTTTCCTTTTACTTGTTTCCAAAGTCACTAACACCGCAGAAAAACATTTTAACTTCCAGTAACTTGTATCTGAAAATTACGCTTACTACACAAGCCATAGGTCTTGTTACATTTATGGTTATGCACTGCAATCTTCCAATCAGATCATGGGTTGATTTTTATTACCTGTTTTTAGCTTAGATAAACTTCTAAAATTGGAAAAAAAAAAATCTATTATCTGTTATTAAAAAAAAGATCATCTTAAATGTGCTAAAGGTGCTTTCTGATTTTGAGATGTTCAGTTTGCTAACCATTAGAATTTCAAAAGTGATTTCAGTCTAAATCCTTTTTTAGTCAGGAATTCTATACCAGCTAAACTGTCTCAAATTCAGTGGAAGCCTTACATTTGTACACAGGGATTGATGTTACAATATAAGTTTTCAAACAACATTTTCAACTCACTGGGTTTTAGACTGATGACATCCTTTAAATATGTAACTGATGGGATACCTGATCAACATGAGTTCAAAAGACACATGAAAGTATACAGAAAGAGAAGTATAGTGAAACTCATTTAATCCAACACAGTCTCTACAGAAAAGGTTGATTCTAAGTTCTTGATACAGATTACTCCAGTTAAACAGAGAAAGGGCATGGTTTTTGTGTTTGACCTCACAACTGTAAACCTTTTAGAACATCCAGGTTATTTTGTTGGGAAAAGCTGGTAGCTTTCTTCCTATGCCCAAAAATACTTTATGGTGTGCCAAGGGTATTTGGAAAAACAAACAAACAAAAAGAAACAGAGGAGTGATTCAACATGTTTAAAGACTGGAGTAGTTTGTGCTGGCTTTGCTTTGTGCTTTTGAAACATCTGTCTTAGGAGCAATCATTATGGGTTGGTTTGGATATTCCTCTGGTTCCTTATCTTCTTTGTGACTCATTTTCCATCATCAGATTTCTTTAGTCCCACTCGAATGTTGATGCCACCTGACAGATAAGCTGGGTAGCCCTCCTGAGCAAAACTGAGAGAGGAGCCCCCAGTGCTGCTGGGCACTGCTCACTTGGCAGCCCTGGCCCCGTGTCCGGTGCTCAGAAACAGCCTCATCTCTTCTCCGTTTGGGATGGAGGAGGGGAGAGCTCTCTTGTCTGTGAGCTTTTGAAGCTGCTGGCCAATTGCAGCCGCATTTGGCAGAAGGATCGGGGTTGTAAGAAAGCAAGGGCAGTCAGTCGTGGTGAGAGATATGATTTGTAGCAGCATTTCAAAGCTCTTCTTCCACAGGTCTCTGTGCAACCAAGAGAGAGGAGCAGTGTCTGTATGGAGCCTCCAGAGGGAGATACTGCCCATCTAAACCTGAGTGCCTAAATGCAGCTCCTTAATTCCATCCTGAATTCCTGAAACTTTCATGAAACTAGATGGCCTGGGCATGGAGAGGGAAGCTATAAATACCGTGGCTGAAAGACCAGCTGCAGCATGAGTTCACTGTAATCTGTGGCAAGGTAGAATCTGAACTGAAAAAAAATCCTAATCCCTTCAGTTGTGGGAAAAGCTGTAACCAGAGTTCACAGACCTCATAACCCCAGTCTGGAGAATCCTTCGCTGGGTCCAATAATCATTCATTACATGAGAAAGCAATATTGACTCACCAAGCTGGGTATGTAAGGCCTGTGTGTTAGAAATTCTCTACATAGCTCGAAGAACACAGAGGCATAGAGGGACACCTGTGGTCACCAAGAGATAGTACAAAGCAGAAGCAAATCCCTGGCAAAGCCAGAAATCGATGTGTTTTGAATTCAGGAGGAGATGTAGTTTGGATTCACCAGGGTGTGGTTACACCTACTTAAAAGAAAATATGTTTCAACAGTGGTTTAGAGATGCCATTCCCCTGGGGTGAGTGCTGGTAAACAGCTACATCTTATCTAGAATGTTACTTGTAATGAACTGTATTAGCAATGGCATAAATTGCAGCAGTTTGAAGACCAGAAGTAGGAGGGGATGCTGAGAAGGGTTGGTTGCCCATGGCAGGTGTGATGAAGCCCCTGACTGGGCAGAATCCTAGTTCTGCATAACACCTCAGCAATTACAGGGAGTGGGAAACATCAGAAAAGATGGGCAAGAACTGATCAACACTCTACAGTAGCTGTAGTAGACAGAGTTAATTTAATCTATCTGGTAGTTTTTCATTATTGTCACCAGTCAGGTGTGTGTGTCATTGTATTTGTCCTTTGGAGCTGAAATAGCTACTGGTCCTGTGTGAGGATCCCTTTCCCACCCTTGCCAGGATCAGGCTGTGGGTGTACCAAGTTTTATCTGAATTGCCTGCCCCAACTGCTGCATGACAGCAGTCTTCAGCTGATGCAGTGTTTGTGCCTGGTTATTAAAGAAACACTTAGGAAAGTGTATCATCTAAGAACACTGAAGAAGATGAACGTGAAGGAGAAAGAGCCAAGTCCTGCTGTGCAGGCTCCAAAGAGCTACACTGTTCCTAGCCAGGACAAGGGTGATCTTAGCCTGCTGCATTTTCATTTAGAACTTTCTAAAGACAGTTTACTCTTAAATGAAGACATCTTGTCTTTAGCAGGTTTATATGTATCTCTAGGCACTCTTGGTGTCTCTGCAAGCATGCTAGGATTGTTAGGGGCCTACAGTATAGGGCCACCAAGGCAGGGATTAGGGAGCTGCACTTGCTTCACCTGGTGAGAGAAGGCTGAGAAGAGACCTTGTGAACAATGGATAAAAGGGTAAATTCAGGGAAAAAAAGATAGAACTCATATCACATGAAATCCCAGGCATATCCACAGAGCACAGGACCACAGCTATAAAGTGCATGTTAAATAAATCCACCGTGGTCACTGATGTGATGCTGTAGGTACACAACGACATCATGATGCACACATTAACACAGTGCATCAGGCATACAGTTCATGAGATGGTCAGCTGTAACATGCTTGAAGAGGAAGACCAGCATATCCCAGAGGTTACAGCACACACACAGACTAGCTTTTGCCCAGTTTCAGGCCAACTTCTGTCTGAGTTTTCTGTAGAAAATATGTCTAATATATATAACTATTAAGTACATCGATAATGTATTTCTCAGTCATAGGAGCTTGTGACTTCATATGGCTACACTGATTCAATTGAAAATATTTTTCATTTATCTACAGCAACACAGAAGGCAGTATATGGCACTTCAGAGAGAAATAGAATTTTCAGTTATCAAATCAAAATAATGTAGAAAACCTGCTACAGTCACAAGAAGTAAGGAGAATGTGAAGTTTGGTAAATATTTCTAAAGTTAGGATTGAAAAGGAAAAAAGGAAAAATCTGAAGTATTGCTTAAAAACTTTTAAATGTTTTAAGGAAGTCCTGCATTGTGAAAATCTTTATTTTTCAGTAGTTTTTACTATGAAAAATATTTGATATGGATATTACTCCATAAATCACAGCTACACTCTTGTAATCAAAACACCAAACCTCAAAATGAGGCTTTTCTGATCTCTGCAAAGGTTGAACACATCAGCTGTGTTCTTCATGAGTTATTCTGGTTTATTACTTTGTTTCAGATCATCTGGTTTAAGGTTCTGTAAGCTCTAAATAGTCCTCCATCTAACATTTCTTCATTATGTATATTTTTCCTTTCAGTTGTCAATCCTCATATTTATGTCAGCCAGGTAGCAGCTGGGTTTTGCTCATCAGCAGCTTTCTGTACTAGAGAATAGTTACACTGTTTTGGTTTCTTGCTTTAATAGTTCTTTTTCTTAATCTGAGCATTTGATCCCTTACTCATGCTGACAGTCAAGGCTGGTTTGACTCATGCTCTTGTGAGAATCTTTCTTGAAGATTTGAGTATTACTGCAAGATCTGTCACAGTGTGAAACATAGCATATCATATTCTTGTCTAGAAATGGCTTCCCAGAAAGCTGTGACCCTGTTCCTGCATATACAAACACACATGAGGATTTTGGTAGTTGAATAACCCCCAAACCCACTGTAAAGCATAAAGCTATCTATGTAAGCATATGTTTGTAAGTTGATGACTACTGCAAACACAGGTACTAAGATGATTGTAATATAACTGAATATATCATTTAATACAATCTGTCTTTTGTTTAATAAGGTGAAAACAAATAGATGACCAAGGTTATTTTATTTGTGATCTCTTTAAAACTCTCTTCAGCATGTACAAATCAGTTTATTGTGGAACGCTTGGCCCAAGTATTTTATAGATTGGAAAGAGAAGTACAGAAAACCAAGAGTGAAGTGCATCAGAGCAATGAAACTGATCGGAACAGAGACAATATTTTTCTCCCTTCCACAAATGCAAAAAATAGCCTGAACTGAATGAAAGAAACACAGATGCTTGTCACCATCTTATCCCAAGTCATAGAATAGATTAAATACCTAGAATAAGTAAAGTGACCAAGGAAACAGTAAGTAATTGGTCTATGAATCCTACTTTTGTTATGTTGGTAGACAGATAGATAAAAATGATCTAAAAAAATAAAACTAATAAACTTCAAGACTTTAATCATTGTTGGGGTTGCAGTTTCTGTATCTAGTTTGTGGAGAAATATAGTCAGAGACTACAACTGACTGTTAAGGACTGCAAATTGCAAAGCCATGCTTGTGACAGAGATCCACTTTGCCAGGTGATAATCAATGAAGCTGGAGGTTGGACAATTTTTCTTTCAGTAGCAAGTTGTATTTATCAAATCCTTGGGCTTAATATTTCTAAATAAATCACTGCATTTAGGCTTACAGGAACAATCAATTGTGGTGAAATATTTATTTTTGAAACTTCAGTAATCTAGTTTTAATTACTGAGCAAAATAAAAAAAATCAACTCCAATACTAAATTTCATTTCCTTAGACTAAGTAAATGTAGGTTTCTATAAAGTGATAAGAAAACAGAGAACTGAAATCCATTCTGGTTTGTGTCCATGAGTCTATTAACTGTTTCACCTTCTTCTGACCCAAGTATAATCACTGAGCTCAGGGCACTTACCTTCAGTTAGCTTGTGCTAAGAATGATGCAAGCCGAGCATCACCATTGAGTGAAACAGAAAAAGGAGAAAGTGAGGAAAGGGGAACCTCTGCATGAGAAAATACAATATTGAGATTGTAGTGGGCTGAAAGTGCAAGTTTCAGTTGTTGAAACCTCAGCCAGTGACCTGGAGCTCATCCTGATGAACTTCGTGCAGGGAAAACATGACTCCTCTATGGCTCAAAGCAGCGTTGCACTGCAGGGTGCTGATGTTTTGCTCTTAAGGAGCACTGTCCTGGGCTTTTGTAAGCAGAGCATCCTGCTCGCAGAGCACTGGTGAGCTGAATAATGCTGCTTTCTTCCAGCTCCTTGCCAGCATCACCTCACAGCTCTTGCAGGCAGCGACCTTGTTGCCACGAGACCTTGCCTAGGCTCCCTTTACGGCAATGTTACCTGATTTCCTTATTCACACAGCTTCTCACTGAAGTTTCACAGAGATATATCTGTCATCTGTCACAAGAGTTTCACTTATGTGAGATACATGAAGAGCAAAATCCAAGTGAGGCTTCTGCTTTTGTGCACTTGCCCATTCTCCCTCTTGCCCATGCAAGCACACGCCTTGAGCAGCTCTTTCTCAAACTCCTTCCCTAGGGTGACAGGCTATATCTCTGTGAAGCCAGAAATGCTACTCTGCACTGTTGACCTCCCTCCCAGCAGCATTATGATGAATACAGCAATTTGTTTCCTTGGCACTGTTTCTGTGTGATTCAGTAGATAAATTTAATCAATCAAACAAGCAATCCACCCATCCCAAATGGGTAATAAAAAAACGTAAGGGCTGATGTGTTGAATCAGGCCAGAGGTCCACCTAGTTCATTGTTTTTTTCTGGGAAAGTAGCTGACACCAGGCGCTTGGAAAGCAGTGGATGGACAAGGAAAGCGTATGGTCACTCTTCCTCAATCCACTACCACTCCTTCAGTGACCTGCAACTAACTGACTTGCTGAGAGGCAAAATTTTTCTGTTCCACAGCACTTGAAGTGTTTTTCTTCCATGAATGTAATTGCTTCCTGGACATGTATGAAATTTCACTCTTTATAACATCCTCTGGAAGTGTTGCACAGTTGTTTGCTTTGGAGGCTTGCTTAATTTCCATTTTTTTCCTTAACCTTACTAGCCTTATTTTCTTAATGGTACCCTGATGGTTTTGTTACTACTTTCTGACTAGTGAGTTCATAAATCAAAAAGTTAGGATGTGGAATTTAAGGAGAGTAAAGAGGGTACTGAGGGATTTAACAAGCAGAAAACTATTAGAAAAGGTGTAAACACCCACGATGCTGAAACAAATTTGTGCAGTAGTAAAAAGAGACGTGAAGGGGGGAAACTGAGGAGAGCTCTGTTTTGACTGTGAAGGAAACTATTTTCCAGCAGTGCAATGTATTTCTATCTGAAATATTTAGTAAGATATTGGTTATGTCTAAAAATGGACTGGACCAGAACCCTTAGGAAAAAGAGGTAAGGATATTTTGTCATTGGCATTAAATAGCTACTAGATGCTCTCTCTCTCCCTCTCCCTGAAGGGAGCTCGTTTACATTCTTCCACGGGTTGGGGCTAAAACTTATATCTCATGTTTGTGTCACTGCTCTTTGTGCCTTGGTATCTGACGTAGTTTGGATTTTGCTCCATCAGTTTCAGATCAGGGTTATAAATGGTTCATACAATGTTTTTATCTAATCATCATTATACATTAGAGGAGGAAGTTAAAAATCCATTTATTTGCTCATCCATCCAGGATGTTTAGGAAACAGTAGGAGTACAATTCTCTGGTCAATAGCTTGAGTCATTAGCTCGATCTGCTCTGGGTGCCTCCCGTGAGAGGTGTGAAATTGTCCTTGTGTTGTCTGGTTCTTCTAGCACCTGGACATGCACATGGCAGTGGTATGGAAGTAATTTGTGCAGAGTTTCCTGTGCTGTTGGATTTTGCATCTCCTCCATCCTCTCCAAGAACAGAGAGACAAATAGTCAGGCTTTGCGTTTGTGTGGGTTTAGTGCTTATTAAAAACCAGCATTTCTGGAGCTCAGATACCCAGACTGGAAATCTAAGTAAGTTGGTAAAAATAAACAGGGCAGACAGAACTCAGTGCATTAGGTCTAATCCTGACAGTAGCATGGCATGGCCTCATTTAAAACTGGGAACTGGCAGAGATAGCAGATAAGGAGAGTGGTGACAGATGCCAGTTGGCATCAGATGAGGAAGCTTGGGTTTATAACCCACACTGTGAGTTAATAATGGCTACAAAAGAGGACACACAGACCAAATTGTATGCGCTGATGAAAAAGCTTCTTAAAAGTCAGTCCTGACAAATGAAAGCTGGGGTTTTGTGTGCTCCAGTTCAATGACTCTGCTGAGCAGATACATGTGCCACTGTGGAGATAAGTGCCAAAAAACCTTTTTCAAGGTTTCTTTAAAATTTCTCTTAAAAAAAGTCACATAAAACAGACTGGAAAAAATATAAAAAGGAAAACTGAACTTTCTGAGTGACTGTGGCTTGTGAGTGCAACTTTTCAGTCCTTCATTATGACAAGGAGTGGTAACCCAGAGAACTGGGTTGGATTCATCAGCAGCAGACTGTCTTCTTTAAATTATTTAACCTCTAAGTGCATCACTTTATATTTGCTCTGAGAAGTGGTGTTCTTGCAAATACCTGACTAAGAGAAATTCAGTGTCAACACACATCTGTTGTTTTGGGGATTTTTCCCTGGTTTATCAGAGTAAACTGGGACAAATTCAAAGTTTTCATTACTTACGTTGCAGATGATATGGTGCCCTAGTGGCAGATCTCTTCGCTGCTGTTGCTGGGTGGCTGTGCCTCTCTCCCTCTGAAGTAAGTTATCTGGTGTGATGTGGGCAGAACTCTAGTAGAGAGTTTACTTGTGAGTAAATGCTTGAAAGTGAGATGTGGGGCACCGTTAGCTTGTGGAACTAACTGCAAGAAGATGTTAATAAAAGGAATACATTAGTAGGATTTTTATAGATATAAAAGCATATATATAAATCATTTAGGGTAAGATGTTGAGCAGATTATTTCATTGTCTTATGATGGTTCAAAATGAGGATAATTATACTTACCCTATTGAGTAAATTAATTAGAAATCCAAACATAGAAAGCACAGTATGTTCCTAATGTGATTTTCCTCAGCTCAAGGAAGAAAGCATAGCAGAGAGATAACAGGAAAGGAAAGGAAAGCAAAGGGAATGTCAGCTCTTGCTCTGGTGCCAGAGTGGCAAAAATGCCCTCATAGCATTTAGATGAGGAGCGCATCAGGCACCTTCACAGCTCTCCTTCTCCTTCATCAGCATGGACTTTTATGTCAGTGGTTGTATAGGTGTCAAGCAATGCCATAGGAATGGCGTCTTTTTCATTTTGACCCCTCCGGGATAGGTTGAGCATCTTTATCTTCTTTCTTCATCTTCTGTTCTGGACAGCACATGCTGCTGTGGAGACACATTTTATCACTGACATCAGTTATAACATGGGAAGGGGATATTTGATATATATGATACCAGGGATAAGTCCAAGGACCCTGCAGGAAGAAAGCTGAAGATGAAGTTCATGGTTTGTTCATTTTTTGAATGGCCTTCAAAATACGATATCAATAAAGAGTCTGTGTTAAATGAATCTTTTGATACCTGACTACTTCCTACGCTTGACACTGGTCAGGTTTCCTACAGAGACAGTGACCTTCCCGTACTGAATACAGCCCAGTGAGACCTCACAGTAGAGCTCTAATAGAAAAGCAGGGACCAAAGGAAAACCAAACCCTTTTGCAAACAGTGGCTTAAACACAATACCCTCCATGTTACTCTGTGTTTCATTGCTCTACCCTGAAACAGGGTTAATCAGAGTCTTTGTTATTTTTCCATACAGTCTGTGGCATCCTCCTCTCAAAAACTCTGAAAAGGAAAGTAGCTTCATATCCTCCTGATTTGGCTCTAACTGGCCTAATCATTAAATTCCTTTCCTAACATACTATATTTAGGTGAGAAACACTGAAGTTAAGGTCTTGGAAGACATTACAATATAACAGTGCTAGTAGCCCCTGTCAGTAGAGTGGTAAGTACCTGGTTTATGCAAATAAAATTCTTTTTATTAAAATGGCAGAATTTCAGCTCTCATCATTATTTTAGTGAAATAAGTGATTTGGGCATTTCAATATTGTATAACTGCATCTAGACCCAAGTCCTTAGTCAATATGAATTTATCTGCTGCTATTCATATCATCTCTTTGGTCTAGCAAAGTTCTGACAATGATATAGGGCTTGGCTCAAGTAAACTGGGCTCTATCCCACCAGCTCCTAGCCGTTAATACCATTTCTTTGCACTGCCTCTGCAGCAAAACCTCCATGAAAGGAGATTGTCTCCATGTCTGCTCACTCCTCAATAGGACACCAGGAAGTCAGTTAGCTAATAATTCATCGAATCATAGAATGATAGAATAGTTAGGATTGGAAAGGACCTTAAGATCATCTAGTTCCAGCCCCCCTGTCATGGGCAGGGACTTTGTCAGAATACACAGAAAGGGGTCCTAACATTAAACCATAGCTTGGATAATTTTTCTGTTCCAGGATAAAAATCACCATGCAGTGTGTTATGAGAAATAAATACAGTATCTTGGCAGATTTTTTCAAGTGGTGATAAATGTCCTCAGACTACTAGATGCAAGACTGACCTATTTTCTTTCTGATAGTTTCTTTTGTTTCAACAAGGTGGACAGGAGGTTTGTTTTCAGAGGTTTCTTGGTAGCTGAAATACCTGGCTTTTTCTCTTATGTTTTATTAAAGGCATGCAATAATCCCTCTACAGTGTACTGCCTGTCATGTTTAATCACTTAATTGAGTTATTGTGGTGAACTCATTAGGACTGTAGCAGTTTAAATCTATTATCCGTAGCCAGGCCAGCATTAGCAATAAGATGTTAGTATCTTATGGAGTATATAGAGTCGAGCAAAAGTTACCTTTCTGCTAGAGGGCAGAAATAGTACGATAACCATGTAAATGAAAATGTTGGCTCCTTTCTACAGCCCAGAGTCAGTCTCCTGTCAGTGCTCATGTACGTATATCCTCACTTAACAACAGCTGAACAGTAAACTGATTAAAAATAAACTTAGAAATAGTAAACTGTCCAGCAATAAACTGCATAACATGGTGAATAACAGAACATTGGGGAATTACAAATAGTTTGCCCATATGATTGTGAAACAAGGCATGATTTGGGATGAATATAGATACCACTCAAATCAGAACATTTGCTAAATATTGTTCCAAGCTCACTTACAGATGTGTGGCTTTATTTGGGGTTGAAATGAGAAAAGAAATCAAAAAAAGGTTCATATGAAAAATGTTGATATGCACATTGTTAAGCAGATTGTCAATCCTAGAACCAGAATGATGCAGGTCAAGTGCTTTTATGAGCTCAAAAGGAGACAAAACCTGAGCAGAGCATTGAAATGAATTCAGTCCACCTGTGGGAGCAGTGTCCAAACCCATAAAGTCCCCAAGATTTGCTATCTTCTGGGGTCATCACATCAGACTCTCTGCCCACTGCAGCGATAGCATAGGAGATTCTCTCAATAAGCTGGAGCTGTTGTTTAGTAGCGAGAGGGGCTTGGTGATCACAAAAAGAATACTCAGCATTTGGGTGGACTTTACATACTTCTTAAAATTAAGATAAATGACAGCCTGTATAAGTAGACATTCCAATTAATAAATCAGATCTAACAAGTTAGTTAGATGACATATAATGTCTGGAAAGCTTTTTGTGTTTCTTGTTTTACCACATAACTTCTTGTGCTTAATATAAGGATTTTCACAGCTACATTATTTGTGTGCTTAGGTTAGAGTCTCTTTGAATTGAGAGGGTGCGAGTCCTAAGTATAACAAAATATTTCCTGGATGTTCTGAGAAAGCATGAAACAAATCTACAGCTTTCCATGTAGTACAATAGCTGCTGATTTTGTCTCTGTGCTGTTCTATATTCTACTTTTCTTGCTTCAGTTCAGGAGTGCAATCATTTGAACTAAAAAAATCAAGTTGTTGTAAATGACAAGTCTATGTAGTTCTTCAAGCATGAAATCAGTGCCTTGGTTCTCTGGTGCACATCACCTGCTAGTCAACAGTTGTCCATTCATGTGAAGCACTGTAGAGAAAAAGAAGCTACATAATTGGGAATCATAAAATCATAGAATAGTTAGGGTTGGAAAGGACCTTAACATCATCTAGTTCCAACCCCCCTGCCATGGGCAGGGACACCT
>JANRGW010045727.1:0-21173 GCA_024733675.1 Psilopsiagon aymara | reverse complement strand
AGCACCCTCACAGGGAAGAGCTTCTGCCTAAGAGCTCATCTCAGTCTCCCCTCTGGCAGTTAAAGCCATTCCCCTTGGCCTATCCCTATAGGCCCTAGTCCAAAGCCCCTCTCCAGGTTTCCTACATCCCCTTTAGGTACTGGAAGATGGGGTGAAGGTGGTGAATCTAATGCAAATCTAATGGCTGGAAATTCCTCTAAACGCAGCCAAACTCTCTCTTCTGAAATGCACATTTCCTTGGGCTTGGTCTCTCAGGAAGTCACTTGTTTCTTTCCCCTACAGCATGCAACCTGAAGCACAACTTGCCCTGTTTCAGCTGGTTACCCTTTAGCCTGTTGTACTCAGTGAGGAGCCACCAGCCCTCCTGAACCAGAGAAGACAAACAAGTAGGTCATTTGCTCAGGCCACAACAAAGAGAAACCTGCCCATTTACTTCACTCGCATCTTCCTTCTTGCTGCTTTATAACTTAGTAGCAAGCATACAATAAATAGATGCATCTCCAGAGTCCCTTTGAGACCTTGCGCAACGCTGCCAATCTGTTTCCTCTCTCCACACCCCTTAGCACAGCAAAAAAGCTGAAAAATGGAAATACTGGAATGCAAATTGCAAACTTAACACAGTCAAAGTGCTCTAAAGGCTCCATTTAAGATAAACAGGAAGGTAAAAGCTGTGGTAGGATACACCGTTTGCCTGCAAAGAGCTATGTGCCAGTAGAAAGAGCAGAGTGGCAGATAGAATCAACCAGGCTGGAAAAGACCTTCGAGATCATCAAGTGCAACTGCTCCCCCAAAATAGTGCATTTCTCTTCTATTTTCAACTGAAGACCAAGGTTATGGTTGAAGTACATTCGTAGAAGCAGATGCTACAGTCAGAATAACTTCTGTAGACTTCTACTGAGGTCCAAATGCCCCCAAGACGACACATAAAGAGTAAAAAACAGGTATAATTTTTACAGGCATCATCTAAGGAGAAGCTTCAGTGGTGTACAGAGCACTGACACTGCATTAATCCTTCCTTGCGCTGTAAGGTGCTGAAGGAGTAGCTGTATGCGATGATAATAAAGCTCACATCCAGCTAAAGCCACCTACACACTAGGTTTGAATAGCTCTCAGGAGACGCAACGAACACATTAACAACAAAACCCACTGGTAGAGATATTAATGCCCCAAAACCCATCTGAGAGAGGCCATAAATATTTCACATGTGAAACGAGATGCAGACCTTCTCCAAAGAGCAGGGCTTACCTTCACACGGCATTCCACAACGCAGCAGAAATTCCAGAGCCTCTGCAATATCAAATGTCCATCATCTGATGGGCTTTATCCCCTCGCACATAGCTCTGCTTCAGAGATGCTTTTGTCGAGGCATTGCTTTCGTAGGGATTCCTATTTCCTACCAGTTACTGGGAAGCGTGAGGGACTGAAAGGAAACCAAAGGCCACAGGCTCCAGGCTGGAATTTTACTGAGCTGTATCTCCCCAGGACTTCAACAGAGGAGTGGAATTTTCCCCTAGGTGGAGTTCTTTGTTCAATGCAGCAGGCAATTACAAGTCCCCAAGGGCTGCAGAAATGGCACAAGACTCACGTTTGTCGGTGCCAATTGAAGCACACAGAAATGACACCACAAAACACATCCTTCTGCTACAAAACACATTGTTGGGGGGGGTTCTCACCCCAAACCCTGATGATTTGGAACAGGCAGGTAAGCATTTGAGATAGCTTTGGAAAAAGCCATTGGAAGCAAACCTGATTAAAGAGAAGCAATATCGCGAGCACATCGCCTCTGATCTGATTATACTAAAAGGTCAAGTGATAAAAAAGAAACTTTGCATCTTTAAAGGCCTCGAGGGCACGGCACAAGTAGTTTATCATTGGAATACACATCCAATTAGAACAGATTTCTCTTCTTTTCCCAGTTGGCATCAATGTCGCTGTGGCAGCAGGCACCGAATCCAGCACAACCCCAAGACAGGCACCAAACACAACACCAAGAGCTGCAGATCAGTGATTTCTCCAAGCTCTTCTGTTTGGGTTCATTCAGAAAAGACACTGATAAAGGTTATCTGCCATCAACCACAATGATCTGAAAGGGAGACTGACTGTCCCCAGCCACCAGCCTTTGAGAATGCCCTGGACAAAGGTTCAGGTACCAGCCATTCAAATGAATGGACACATCTGCCACTCCCAGATGTGTGTTTTTGATGGGAAAGAAAGGAAGAAAACCAAACTGGTAGTCCCTAAGAGGATTATTGGGTGTTCCAGGGACAGGGACTGGGGGCTGAGATCATCAAGGGAAGAAAATCCATCTAAACGGGACCGTGCCAATCCAACTGAACTAATCACTGCAGCCATTGCTATGGGTTTTCCTCAACTCCACTTTCAAACATCACCTTTATTACTGAAAATAGTCTATAAGCAGCCTCCTGACTATTTTTCATCATGTTATCTGACAGCATCCAATAAGTATTACAGCATAAAACCCCAAACCAGTAACCATTCCACTTCCTAAGCTCCGCATCCATGAGGAAACCCAGCAGCAACAGAGCCTGGAGAGCTGCAGTCCCCCCCCAGACATGACAAAGGGAGAGGATGCAGCAAAAGGAGGAATTCCAGTGACATTTTGTGCCAGCAGATGCTGTTGTGTCTTGAGAGGATGCACGCTGTGCTGCAGGAGGGGCAGCGAGGAGAGGCTATGCTCTAACACCACCCCACAGCAACCTGTAAACCCAACCCTAACACAGCCATCACCCTCTTCTGATAAGGAACGATGCTGGAAGGGTTTCATTGTCATCAACACTCCCCTTCTCACGGGTTGCCAGCCCCTCCTGGGGTGCTGAAGTCTCCTTTTGCCAATCCCTCTGCCCATCCTGTGACTGGCAAATCCCAGGATCTGCTTCACCAGATGGACACCAGGCTTCGGGATGAAATTACAGCTGGTTCTGTAGTCCTTAGCAGCAGCTTCCCAAAGGGATGTGCACAAGGCCCAAATTAGCCTCCGATATGACAGAGGAAGTGACCTGCAGCTGGGGGAGTTCCCAGGACAGTCCCCTTCCACCGAGGCAAAGCCAAGCAACCGGATCTGACACCCTCAGCACAGCCCCAATGAGCGTGATCCTTTTCCCAATGACAATTATCACCACGTTCCATTGAGGCATGGAAACTGAACGGCAGAAATGGTACAAAGGAGGTGGAACACTGTTATTCATAGCTGTTGAGAAGCTATTGACTAATATCACACAACACATAAGCAAAACTATTACAGAACCCCTCTCATGGCCACTTATTCACTAACCCCAGCTCCAGATTTAAGAGGTGGATGTTCTGCTTAACCAAACCTGCTAGATTTCACTGCAAACCATCACATCAAGCCATGCACAACAGCCACAAGCCCGTTCTTTATCCATCCCTAAATAACCCAGAACCTACACAAGGCAGATGTATCTCCAAACAACATCCACGCAGTGACTATTAAACTCTATTGATGTGCCACCTTTGAAGCCCAGCATGTCCTTTGCCCTTTGTTTTGCTGTTTCACTTGAAAAGCCAGGTTATGGGGTGAAGTTTTTAAATGAAGGCTTCTTCATCTCCATTTTGGTGCTGAGATAGAGAAATTACAGCAAGTTTCGAGGTTTAGGGATTTCCCACCTTCCAATTACATTCACATAGACAAATGTAATATATATTCATGTATATACATAGGTATTGGTGTAGATGCGTGTGTATGGGGTACAGTTAGAATATCTCACCCTCCAATTACTTCCAAGTAGAGATATAAATGTAGTATGATCATAGACAGATCTATAGATGTGATATGTTCATGGATAGATCTATAGATGTGATATAGGACACAGGTATAGATGTGTGTGCATACACACATATACATTGTGATACCTTAGCCGTTTTCACACTAACTGCAAACCCTTACCCTTGGCTGAAGCATCCCCTCCAAAACCCAAAGAAACGGTTCAAACCCGAGGATTTATTCGGGATTTGCCACGCGGATGCAATCAAACGGATCCGTTTACCCGCAGCTTTTCTCTCCCAAACTGCCCTCTAATACTCTCCTAAGCTTCTAGACCAATCTGAAGCTCACAGCTCCTGCACCGTGCCAAGAATGCAGAGGTCACTTCCCAACGCAACCCCCGAACACCCAACCCCGAGCATCCCCGGCGGAACCAAGCTCCTAATCCAGGCGATCTCCTGCGAGACCCGAGGCCTGCGGTATCCGGCTGGAAGACACGGACCCACCACCACCTACCCCTACGAGGAGGCTCCCTCTATGCGAGCAGAAACACCTTCCACACGCCCCTCGCCTTCCTCCTGCATGCTGCAGCCCGGCGGATAACGCAGCACCGAAGCGGTCGGAACACCGCGGTAACACAGCGATAAAGTCCCACCGCGGCCTCTCCTCCGCCGCCGCCGCCGCCGGCCAACGCCCGGGCAGCCCCTCAGGGGAGCCCGCTCCCTCAGCGGCACTGTGCCCCCCGGCCCATAGCCCATACCCACCTCGATGTACCCAGCGAGCGTGGCCGCGGGGCCGGCGAGCCCCAGGAGGAGCAGGAGCGGGAAGCGCAGCACAGACCCCATCGCCTCCTCCGCCCGCCACCACCGCCCGAGCGCTACTGCGGCCGCGGCGCCCCCTCGGCGGGACCCTCCTCGGGAAGCCCCGCCCTCCGTGCCGTCTCGCCCAATGGCGGGGAGGGAAAGGAGTGATGTCACGCAACCCCCCCGCGCTTCAACCAATCGCAGCGCAGGCGGTGCCCTGGGGAGGGCGGGAGCCACGCCTCCTTTTCCCGCTCCCAGCCAATAAGAGGAGGCTCGGGGAGGAGTGCCCTTCCCGCCCGAAGATGGCGGCCAGTGCTGAGGTGAGAGCCTGAGGGGAGGACCGGGGCGGGAGTTCCACCTTTATTAGTGTTAGGTATGGAATATAAACGTAGACCAGCGACCCGCTCCTCACACAGGGGAGTACAGAGCGGCACGGGGCCTGCGGACCGTAAACCTTCCCTTCCTTCTCCCCCCCCACCACTGTAAAGAGAGGGGTGTTGTAATTAAAGGAAAATAAGGCAATTTCCTCATCTTTTCTGTTTTAAAACAATGAGTTTCCCCCCCCCCCTCTAAAATCTATCCCTACATCTAGGCCCGGTTTCTTGACCCCCGTGCTACCCACAAGCTCCAAGCCCTGCTCAGTGTGCGATGAAAATCAACACTTATCATGCTTGGTATGGTTTTATTCCTTTTTCTTCTTAAAACTCAGCTGTTGGATGGTAATCACCAATTATTTCATCCTGTCACTGACACAGAGGGCAAATAATCATTGGGCACTACAAAGGCAGCACAACACGCACCACAAACCTGTGTAAATGCAGCAAAGCTCTTCCTATATGTTAAAAGGACACATATCTCTATGATATAGCATCATAACCATCATCATCATCACCTTCTCTGCTGCCTCTGGTTTCTTCCCATGCAGAGGCTCTCCCACAGCTAATAGCGCTATTTAAGGACACATTTGAGGCTTTGAACCCAACTGCGCCAAATTTGCAGTAACACTGCTTTAATTTCACCCTATTTGAATTTCACCACATTACTTTTATAGCAAGAAATTAAATAATCAAGCCCTTCTGGAACCAAGGGCCACCGAGCTGCTGATACAGTCGCCCTTCCATACTCTTGTTAGTGCCTTCTTAGCCTTTCCTCTTTGGCTTGAGTCACATACTTGAGTCACTTGTATGGAAATACATAAGGTGCTCACCTGGGATGGAGAAAGGACCAAACTCATCGTTAAAGACTTCCATTCTCAACTTCTATATTCTTTATATGGCTCTCAGAAGCACTCTTTTCTTAAATGGGTGAAGGGAATATTGCTGAAGTGTTGCAGGTGGGGGTAAATCTCTATAACAGATCAATCAGCAGCCCTGTTTTAATTAAAACGGCTGACTGGACCACTACTCACTTCTTATAATCTTTTTCTACAGTATTTCAAACCCCTTAAATCTCTTTTACTGCACTCCTCTGGCATATATTCCCTCTGGCATATGTAATTCCCTTCTCCCCTTTGGCCAAATTCAGGTGGAAAACAGAGTTTGGGCAACCAATACATTTTAGTGCAAATCTGTGATCGTGCAATATAAATACACATGTAAATAACAGGGCATTGGGTTAAGCTTTACACCTTTCCTAAAGTGATGTATTTCCCTTTCTCCCCAGGTCAAAATGTACAGGCTTTTTGGAAAGCTTTGGATAAGGGCTTTCATTGAAGGTAGAATTTATATAGCATTTTAAGCGCTATATAAATTAATATACTTTTAATACTTAATGTTTGTGCAGTGCTTGGTATTCATGTTCGCAACCCCGCTGTTAGCGAATGCATTCTGAGGATGGCAGAAAGAGCTGCAAGAAAGAAAAAGGCTTTTTAACTGAGGTTATGTGAAAACTTGATTTTGGAGGTAGAATAGAAAGCAAGGGCATGGTTGCAAGAGGTGCTCAGTAACCTGCAGCTTAGACACCACTGTCTTAAGCACAGAGGCTTGAAAAGGATGAGGACCCTCATGACAATGTGAATTTCCACAGCCACATGGGTATAATACTTTATGATAGGACCCTGGCTGTTAACATCAAAACAAGTGGCATTCCCCAATGCAGGCACGACATACCAAACAGATACCTGATTCACTTGGAGTGTTTTTAATGAGACAGCTCGATTACAACAGTGTTACCCTCATTCCTCTGAAAAGCCATTTCCATCTGGCAGCTTTTGGGGAAGCCACAGAGAAGCACCTTCAGTAACAGTCTGCTCCTAGTACTACACTGCAGACACACCAGCATCTAAGTCCTGCAACACAGCGTATCCCTGACCATCAGTGCTCAGCTCGCTGTAAAAACCAAGTGACAAATCCCGATTTGAAGAATAGCAGCTTCCCCTTCATACACAGATCAGTCACCCCCCAGAAAGGAGGTTCTAAGCCACAGGAGCTTGTGCTTTCCTTAATGCTCATATGCAACTCGATTCAGGACTGCTGGGTAGCAGGTAGGAAGGGAAATTGAGATGGTCTCCAGCAAAACGCAACTGTGGTCCAAGCAGGTGAGAAAATCCCCTACTTGCAGCATGGAAAGGCTTTGGGGGTGGTGGCTTTCAGATGAGCCCTAGGCAACATAGCGACAGCAGGTTACACTGCTGCGGGTATGCTGACACTCTCAGTGGTCATGGATAATTCAAGATGTAGATATATTCCAGGTAAGAACTGGCAGCTATCTGTTGCCTCTGACAACAGCACCAGTTGGAATGAATGCTGCAATGCTGCAGCATTCCCTAGAACGCCCTTCCTCTTGTAAGCTGCCACCTACTAAACAGGGTTAACATTCACTCCTAAGAATCCCAGTTTCCATGCTTGGTTCCGTGGCTTTTAGGGCCCTTTTCCCTGTACATCTGTGCTAACAAAACACTGAGAATGTCATGCTCACCTTTGACTGCTAATGTTTATTCTGTAAGCAGTTTCAAGTGAACATCACTGCCCATTATCACTTGCAAGACCACAACTGTGT
Organism: Psilopsiagon aymara; assembly: GCA_024733675.1. Lineage (NCBI taxonomy): Eukaryota > Metazoa > Chordata > Aves > Psittaciformes > Psittacidae > Psilopsiagon > Psilopsiagon aymara. The sequence continues at coordinate 13,631 of JANRGW010045727.1, read as the reverse complement.
CAATGCAAAGAGCATATTTATGACTGCAAAAAAACATGCCCTCTAAGGGCAATGTTAAGCTCCTGATAAAAAGGGCAAATGCGAGTTGCCAAGGAATGTGCCTGGTACCATTAAAGTCACTGGGAGCAGCAACATTAGTGCTGAGATCCTGCCAGTACCTGCAGAATGAGCTCAGAGGAGTGAGCAAGGCTTTGAATAGTCTCACCATTCTATTAAAACTCTACAAATTAAAGCATAAAATTGATCTAGCCTGGAAGATGCAGCTCTTTTAATTGAAAAGCTTGAGTCAAGTTGTAAAGGGCAGATACTATCATTCCTAAGGAGCTCTATGTTCCAGGAATGGACAAGTTAGAGGTTGCAGAGGAAGAGCTGAGTCAACCTTGGGTTTAGGAGGTAGAGTGCAGACAGAAATGGCCACAGCATGTGGTGGGCTTCTGTGAAGGGAACGCTTCCCAGCACAGTTCAGCAGTATAAGGAATACTGAACTTGAATGAATGATGTTCAGTTAGCTACCACAACTCATCACAAGCCACGCTGCTTGAGGACAAGGTCTCTCTCCATCAGCAAGGCTGTATGAGGGGCACAGAGCAATGCAAAACTTATAGGCCAACTATACCTTTATCCAGCATCCAGCTATAGAAGTGCCTGTGGGAAATGAAACTCCAGACCCCATAAACATCTGTATTTGGCTGCAAGATTTCCTGATGGAAGTCTAGGGCTTCTGCTGGTTTGCAGCTCAGTCTTCCATCTGTAGGGAAAAACACCGCAGAGAAGGTGTAGGAAGTCCAGCAGCACCGAGATGAAGGAAACCACTGAAGAAGCTGGGTTTAAGGTACAAGGTAGACACAGAGGATAAAGATGCTCCATAGAAAGAGGGTAACACAAAGTGCAGAGACTTTCCAGACCTTGAAAGATAACACAAGGCAGGCAGGAGTTAAATAAAGGGGATGCTGTGGGAATAGAGTGAAGGATGGGATGGAGAAGAAAACAGATGCATTGCAAGTGGAAACAGATAGTAAAAACAGGGCTGAAAGGAGTAATTGTAGGAAACCAGCACAGCAATCTGTGAGAAGGAGTGACACAGTAAATAAGGGTGGACAGTAAGCCTGTTTCTCCTCAAAGACATCTTTAAAAGGGCTTGGCAGGGAAGGGAAAAGTCTTCCCTTTATCATGTCAATGAATCCTTATGCCTTCATGGCCATTTTCCTACTGCCCCTGTTCAGTGCCATTAATCTGCCTTCCATGCAGGTGTCCTGAGATTTTTTTGTAGGGGGTGGGGGGAAGATGAACGTAGCAGTTTGTGCTATGTTCGCCTCAAACAGCACAACCCTTCCCTACAGCACGTAACAGACCATTAAGGAAACATTAATAGTTGCTCTCCCATAACTGCAAACCTCGAAACAACCCCTTCTTTTAGGTCCAGGAATATCACTGCTTTGCTGAAGACCATCAGCACAGAAGAGGTGGCAACGCATTGGAAAATGACAGGTACATCAACTAATGATGCTTAAGGTGAGCACAACAGGGATGTGGCTGCTAAAGGAAGCTGCTGCTGCTTCAGAACTCTGCATATAAATCTCAGCAGGCAGATAACATGCTAAGCCTACCACCTCCTCTGCTTTCTAGATGGAGGGCAAAAGCAACAGTAACAGTGAGTTGAACTGCACAGTTTCTTCTTTTGAAGAGGAAGACTACCCATGGCCAAAGCAGCATCTCAAAGGCACAAGCAATCCTTTCCTGGGATAGATTTGCACATCTGTAGGAGTCACTATCCACGAAATCACCTCTGATACGTAGTTCAATAAAGTACTGAGTGTGGGCTCATATTTAGGAGCCCAAATGCAAAACTATGAGACACTAAGCACCTTTTTTACCTATGGATCAGTTTTATGAATATACAAACCGGGTATTTGTGCTTCCCATTTTCTCTCTCTAGATGGATCCATGGCTTTGGACACTGGCAGGACCTCAAGGCCTGAAGAATCATGCCCGAGTCTTCTTCCGAGAGCTGTAGTAAACACTTAACCTGATGCATGGAATTTGAAGGCAAGAATCTAGAGGTCTACTAATAAGGAGCTCATCAAGACACTGTGGGGAGAGAGAAAATGAGCTGCATTGCAGGAAAGATTTAGTAAACTCACCTTCTTACATTGTAGCATCTTCCCACAATGGGCTGGAGGCATTCTGTCATCTTCATCTCTTCTAGTCCACTGTGGTGGCAGAGGTGTCATTTAGGCTCTCTAGATGGCAGGATCAGCCATCTGGATATCAAGGCACCCAAACCATAAGCCATAAGAGAGCTTAAAGAAAAACACAACAATCAAGAAGAATCCACCAACAACTGAGTCTATTTTGCACAGGTATCAGCTTATGATGCCACAGATTTCTCCTGTCGTCCTTGGATAACCTTCCCCTCCTCTCCCCTCATCCGCTTGCCCGTCTCACTCTGACAGTCTCATTTCAACAGTGTGAAAGGTTGTTCATTTTATACAAGTCTTTCACAAGAGATGAAGATTCAACTGTATTCTAATTAGCTGCTGTTCCACATAAGTCACTATTATTGCAGCTTTTAGATTAGAACTAAATTTGTCCCACAAATGTGTGTCAAATATTACAGTGGAATGATAAATGATATCACACATAATGGAAGGATTAAGCAGTGATGCAGGAGAGTTGCTGGAAAGGAACAGTTTAAGCTTGTTTCTACTCCTGATTTTTGTCCTGGACTCTAAAAGAACCTGAAATTGAAAATAAAAATGGCTTGGAATGAGATCTGATTCACAACTGAATTCTTCATTCAGCATTCACTGGTGGATTAAAAGCCAAATCATCCAAGCAAACAGCAGTGAACAATGTTGAATCTCAAAACCTCAGGACTCATGGTGCCGCATAAACACAGAACCATTTCCAGCAGCTTTGAAGAGAAGTGCAATTCACCAACATAAAACCTACCCCTCCCTCCCAATCAGGTCTGATTCAGTGCCTGCTGCATCAGGCAGCATGGAATAACCTGTGCTGACAAGCTCCTTGATGGCACACCAAAGTCACCCTTTCTTCCCCCATCGCTTGTTTGTGCTGTTAGCCAGCCAGCAAGCAACAGGGTGTGTTAGGAAGTAACTGCCAACGCAGGAACAGACAACAAGGAGTTTTACAGCATCCAAAGCTCGTGCCTGGTACAGCATTAGTACTGGGAACTGTTCTTTCCCCATCAGTGGCACAGTAGCTTTAAGCACTGGTGCATTTAACAGCAAAGTTAACTGTACCAAAACTCCCCTCCTTCCTCCTTGATGCCCTTGTATAACATTTCCTGTTACAATCATCATTAGAAGGTGGCTCCCAACCACCCAGCCATTCCTTTCATGTCAACACAGGAATATTTACTTTAGCTTCCCAGAATACACACCCTGAAGTGGGGGAGTTGGTGCGTCAGGGACCTGCAGCCTTGCCCTCCAGTGCCTGTCACCACATCATACTTTGGAAGGTGCTGATGAACAGTCCCATCTTTGATATTTACAGGGAAAAAAATCAGTGGGATTTAGGCATTCTCAAGCAGAGGAATTCACGGGTTTGGACCTTGCTCTAAAACTTTTAAGTGCCCCAAATACAGATGGTGCTCTGTAGTACTATTCACATAGGAATTTATTCAGGACAGTGGCTTTATATTCTGCACTGGCTCTATTATAACCTTTGCAACAGAGTTGTTTGCAGGGCCATAAGAAAGAAGTAGCATGACTTTCAGAGCTTTGAAGCTTCTAAGGCAGCAAGAAGTTAGAATACAGGTTCTCTTGGCAATAAGAGAGAAATTATGTACTTGAAGTCTGTTCCAGTCGAACAAAGGCACCCAGCACAATGAAGCTGAAAGGAACTGGGTCATCTAGGTAGAAAATGAATCCTAGTGTCTCCAAGGGAAGGGATGGACCACATACAGCTTCCACCCCATGGCCTGAGGGGAGAACAACCTCCTCAATCCCTCCCCTGAATCACATTTACTCAGAGGACAAGTCAGCCCTGCGTGGGCTTTGTTTTAACTCCAGTAACTTCCCAACTGTCTTTTCCCATGTCTTGCAAAGGGATGAAGGAGAAGTTGCTCTTTTCCATTTACAACTTGGTTCTTTGCTATAATTTTCCCCTCCCGCACAGGAAAAGTGGGTAATCCTATGTTTTACCATCCCAGTTTGCCAAAGCTTGCAGGTCCCTTTCTATCCCCCCCTGCCCAAAGTCACACAATAATGAAGACACCAGTTCACAGGAGCCCTCCCCACCAATACCAGCATATTCTGCATTTCAGGAGCAGATTGCAAGGCTTTTTCCAAGTCTGGATTTTCCTACCTTGTCTTAGGGTTGACTCCCTAAGGTCTCCAATGAGATGGAGCTGATTGGCTAAGTTATATAAAAGGAGTCTTAAGTAGAGCACTCAACTGAGGTTTGAGTTTTCCCTTTAAAATGCAAATGCCTGGTAGTTAATTCCCTTTTGGGATTTCAGAGCTGTATTTAAAATGGGAAATGATGATACAAAAATACACTTCAGAAAGCATCGAAGGATGAGTAATGAACCATTCGCCACGTGAATACAGATTTTGCTGGTCAGGCCAACATCTCCATTCAGCTGTATTTCAGAGCTCTCTCAAAACTGCTTTTGGTTAAGTTTCTCTTCAACATATTACCTGGTGTAGTCTCCAGGAGGGCTAAATTGCACCGTGCTTTCTATTGAACACCCCATTTATCAGCACCTTTAAATATATCAATACTCTGTCAAGTATTATAAATACCTCCCTCTTTTCTGTTAGAGCCTGATGATACCTTTGCCATTCTACCTGAAACTATAGCTGGAAGGCAGACCTGTTTGCCAGCTCCTCTGCTAACTGGAAAGGCTAATAAGCTATCCAAGGAAGTGTCACCTTGACAAAGATCTTCAATCAGTTTTCACTTCCCTAATTGAAAAGGAGTGTCTTCCATCTCACTTCCTTTTCCATGATTCCCAGTTTACTCCTAAAGGGAAGAAATAATAAGCATTTTATAAGGATAATTATATCCTTAGATCAAACAGTGCTTAAACACGTACATGGGCACGTAGACACACCACTACAGCCTTCCACAGACATGGGAGATGCAAAGTGCTCTAACCTGCATTTAAAACTGAGTGTTCCACTCTTTGCATGACCAGGCCTCAAGTAACTCGATTCCTTGTATTTGTTCTGTCTTCTGGAAGATATACCTTTATATAAGCCTTCAAAGGGATTCACTTCTATGCACACTGGCACAAACACATAGCCCATTTTGAATAAGCCTTATGGCAGGAAAGGATGGAGCTGTGTCATTGTGATATCAAGCCTACAGATCCCATGCCAAAAGGGAGCTGCAAAGCCTCTAGCCATTGTTTGGAAGGTCTAACCCTGTGATCTAGTTGATGAACTACAAATTACTTGTATTTGGATGCGCTTGCCAAGGTGCAAAGCCACCTTGTACATGGCCAGGGAGAACATGCAATGGTGTGGAATAGAGCAGACCCCAAGCCTGGTCCCCCTGTCTAATGCTGCCTGCTGAGCCTGATGTGGTCCACAATTAAGCACCATCTCAAGCCCTGAAAAGCAGCAAATTATACAAGTCTTGCATCAAGTTTCGCCTCTGTCTGTAGGAGAAAATGGACTATAGCAAACAGTCAAACTTTCCCTTTCTGCCCTTCTTTTGTTTCCATGTTTTCCTGTAAATTATCCCAGTTCCCCAGGCTCTGCGCTCCCTCTTTTTGCTAAATACCAACTTCAATCAAACCCCAGATCTCAAAGTCCCCAAACAACCAACAAAGGCTGCATTTGAGTCCGTTAAATTTGAGAAGTCACAATAAGGGCTGTGGTAGGATACTGTGAGATCACTCACAGAGGACTGTTACTTCATTGTGAATGAAAACAGCATCTGGCACAGGGCAGGAAATCATTTACCAAGAAGCACAACAATGACAAAAATCAGATTCAAATGAGTTTCTGGCTACACAAGCTCTTATTTTTCATGTCAAGGAAGGTTCTTGCCTTGTCCAAAACATGTCTTTAAAGTAGGGGAAGGAAAAACACCATGCAGGTTGAGTCTTCCTTCTTTCTTCCACACCAAAGCTTGCCAGTAGCTTTCCAACAATGGCATGATTCACTATTATTCCATAGGGCTGTACAGCAGAGGGCTCTTGCATTTTTAGTGTGGATTTATGTTATCAAGCCACATTCATCCTCATTTGCTATTAAAGGAGATAAGCCCCCAGCAGATGCTTTTAGTCTTAAACACACCTTTAATGTGCTTTTGCTGTATGGCACTTGCCCTTCATTAAATTCAGTCCCGTTTTGTTAAGCATTGTTTCTACACTGTAAGAGAAAGCAAATAGGTCCAAATAAAACTAGATAAAGGATAAACTTGGGAAGGCAAACATGAAAACAGGCATCACCAGCAAGCTTCCTGTAAGTTCTGTAGGGAATTAGTGAAGAGAGGGCAGGGAATGAGAGCCAGCCTCTAGAATTCATTACAAAGATGAGCAGAGGAGGTAACACTCATTTAACAGCCAGCCTTTTGCATTTGGGGAGGGCCACAAGGATGTGAAGCGGCTCCTTCAACTTGTTAGGGTATTCTTGGATGATGCAGAGCTTGCCAGGGACATGAATTCAGCTGGATCACATTGATCCAAGAAGCATTTGAAGCATCTTCCTGTCCTTTGCCTGCCTAAATACCTCAGCAACTGCAATAACAACTTAAGACAATGTCACCACAGTAGGAAAGAGACTTTTCAGTGTAAAAACCAGCTTGGATGAGGCTGCAGCTGGCAAGTCTCCCAATGAAAATGACCCCAAATTTGCTGTAAGGAGCACCCTCGGTCCTTTATCATTCAGGCAAATTCCCTTACCAGCAAATCCAGAGCATTTTGGAAGCCAGAGGGCAAATTCTTGGATCCTTTGATCAGACTTACAAGCCAGATCCTACCTGAGCTCTCACTGGAGCGCAATGGCTTTAAAGACAGCCTTCCAGAACAAATGGATTTGAGAGCACTGGGAAATCTCATTCCTACTGACAGCCAACCTCTTGATACAGATCTCCAGAAGGATTCCTGCAAGACAAAGGCAGAGCCAACGTGCTGTGATGCAGGACACAGGAGCACTCACAGCTGGAACAGCACCAAAACACATGGGGAACTGCAGCCCCATGCTCAGGCAAGCAACCCCTGAAGTTTTCCCCTGTATGCAGGCTGAGGTTACAGGAGTTCAAAGCCTGTAACAACAGAGAAATGCCAAGTCCTGTCATAGCTGTGGGGGAAAGAATGCTCTCACCTTACTGTGTAAATCCACTGCTTTGAAGAAAACACCTCTGTTTTAGGTCCCTGGCCCAGCACCTGGGCACACACCTTGAATACATCACACTGGGTGCACCTGAATAACATCACGGGGGCTTTAACAGCAAGGATTAAGCCTACAAGAAACAAAAAAGGGGGTGTGTTTGTGTGTGTGTATGTGTTAATAATTGGCTCCAAATAACAGTGTTATGTTCTGTTCACCACAGGATTTGGGCGAGGCAGCTTGGTAGCTTATTTCTCTGTAGCCTGCAGTCTGCATCCCTCCTCCAGTGTCATTTGAAAGACAGCAGAGGATCTGCCAGAATTCCCAGCTTTGGGCAACTCTGAGCAGCAAATCCTCATGTCTTCCCTGTCTGGCTAGCAGCAGCTATTTTCCATTTGTAGCCATCTGTAGCAGGGCAGAGGCTACAGCTTCAATCTTAATGCCTGTCTCAGATGATAGCATTTCATTTTGGTCAGCTTTAGAGATAAGGCAGCACTGAACTCACTGGCAAATCTTGACACTTACCATACATTCACTCTATTTGATACCTACTGTTCCCTTAAGATGCTTGTTTTGCAAAGCTTTCAGCTGTCTGCCTGTAGGTGGGTGGAATATACTTACTATTCAAACTCAGTTTCACTGCAAAACATCCCCCCCTTTAAACTAATCACTCACCACAGTAAATATTTCTCCTGTGTTGCAGCAAACATCCTCTTCAAGGACCCAGCCAAGTGCAAAGAGCTGCTCTGCAAAAACATTTTGAATGCAATTTCGAATGACATCTAAATCAATACAGCCCCATGCTGCTGCTGGTGACTGCTCACAGAGGGCTCGCTGCAGGCTGAGGTACTCTAAAAGACCACAGCAGTGCTCATAGCAACACAAGATCACCCATATTGCAAGTAAGTTGTTTCTACTTAACTATGAAATGTCAGAAGCCTATGAGGAAGTTTCAGTGGGATTCTGGCTGTCACACAGTTGGTTTTGTAACTGCTGTGATAGGAAAAACAGGATAAGCTTGAAAACACGGGCAGCAAAGACTCAGAGCTCAGACAAGCAACACATGCAGCCTTCTCCAAAATTATAAGCTAATGCCTCTTGATCTAAGCCCATAACCTTTCAACAAACACTGAAAATTATACATTTAAGACAAGTTCTATAACAAACCTTAAGGGAAAAAAAAGGCAGCAAAATCACTTTGCCACAAAACAGAGCTCCTACAAGCACAAAGCCTTACTGACAACATCCAAGTAACACCCTACTAGCACCTGGAGGCACTGATAAATCTCACTAACCCTAAACACATTCACCTGGGGCCTCCATCCATAGGCCCAGGAGCTCTATTTAAGCCAAGGCCATGGGCATCACATGGGCTGAGCTTTGGTTTAGTGGTAGCTAGATTTAACTATAGATTTTTAGCTTTCTATCCCAGCTTTCTCTTCTATTAGCCTCATTGCTGTGGATTGGACAAGTGGCCACTGGATTCTGGCTAATCATGACTGTCCTCACTAATCTATTCCTAATTCACAGCTGGCCTAAACACCTGCCTCATTCTCTTTATCTTGCCTGCTGACTTGGATATTGAAATGATCCTGAGTGCTGTTTCCAGGTCAGCATTGCTCACCTTGTTCAGGTACTGAAGGATGACATTGGAGCTGGTGAGTACCTCCCCAGCTTTACAGATCCAGGCTTTTGGGTAAGAGCTAGGGATTACCCAGGGGAAGCTTTTACTCTTAAAAATCAATAAGGGCTTTTATAGCTGCTTTGGAAAACACATTGCATGAGATGAAAGCTGCTTCTTAGAAATACTGTTGCACCGCTATGCAGAGGGGGTAGTCAGTCAGATGGGGAATGTGCTACATGGGCAAAGATGAGAAGAATTTAACTAGTCTGACAAATCAGCTTTAGGAATGGGTATTGCTGCTGTCTAGAAATACACACTAAGAAAAAAGGCCCCTATTTAAACATTGGCACAAGAAAGGAAAAAGGAACCTTGAGGAAGAAAAAAACCCCTTGTCTTCAGTGATGTTTTTAGCCTCTTCTTCAAGGTTGTAAGAAGAAAAGTCTCAGCTGTTCCTAAGAGAAAGCCTGCTCAGGTTATCGACTGTGGGGGCTGTGATGGACTCCCCTGCCAACTATGAGGTCAGTGTTCTTGATTTCTAAGTGTGGGGAAGGAGGCAGAGTGACCATCTGACAGTGAAATACCTTTGTACATGGTGGAAAGATAACAATGAGTTTTCCCAGCGCAGGGATTCATGTTTTGATGTTCTAAAGCCCTGATAAACAGAACGCTTGTTTGGCACATCCACTAAATTAGATCATAAGATGTAACTTGTTAAATGTGGCTCTAATCTGAACATCTACTGTAAATTATAACTAAAGCTTTGTCTGTGTTGGCTCTCTTAATCTACTAAGTGTACCCAGAAACGGGAGGAATGTCTCTAAACTTCTCCTTTCCCAACACAGCCCGGGTAAGAGTGTCTCATGTATCATCTGTTATCATTGCTTTTTAAAATGCAGTTATCAAAGGGATCTGTATTAAAAATCTTCTCCTAGAGCTGAAGATGGGGAAACCCAAAATGCTTTAAATCTTGCAAAATAATGATTATTTTTGGAGACATCACTATAATGCTGAAATATATTGAATGTTTAACCTCTAGTCAACTTTCTAGCGACCTCAAATAGCAAAAAGCATTGGTAATAGTTTTCTGACTCATTCCAGTTTGCTTAATGGAGAGGAAAGCCAAGCAGCCTCTGTGTTGACTTGGCAGTGGTACACAAATCACTTCCTACTCAAAACAATGCTTCTGCATAACCAGAACTGGGGAGTGGTGACACCTCAACTGGAGTGGAAAATGAGCCAACAGAGTTGAGTACTTCCAGCGAAGTACTTAAGGCTGATCATGGTTGAAAGTCCTTCTTGGAGAAGAAATGGAGGTGTTAAGAGTAATCTGGCTGAAGAAGCTGACCCGGATGTGAGGCTGAATTCCATGTATCCAATGTGGCTTCCTGGGAAATGCTCCAAGAATGACGTGTTGCAATGTAAAGAGCAGTTCTGCTGCCCTGGTTGTACTTGACTGTGAAATAGGCCTTGCTACTGGTACCCCAACTGCCTGGCTTAAGGGCCAGGACTCCACAGTAGCACCAGAAGTATGGCAAACATCTTCCTCAGCCTGCAAAAGGCTTGCAAAGAGGCAGTTTACATCTGACCTTGTGACATGGTGAACCCTCTTGGTTGATTTTTCTCTCGAGGCACCATCAGAAGCAGCAGTGTTAATAAATACTGTTAGAATGGAGTCAGGGGATACTGGTGTGAGTGGGGAAGTGTTTCCCCTGCAGGCACTGTTGCACCCAGACCTCATTTTCCCTTCCATACCCCACAGCGTGGCTTTGCTAAACAGGTTTTTCATGGTTAATTGCAAAGCTCCCCTTTTTCAACACTTGATGCCCCTCTTAGTAAATGCATAGTAAAGACTATGGGGGCTATGTGGGTTATTTCCTGATTGCTGTGCTTGTTGCCTGTGTTTCCTATTAACTATTGGGGAATAAATGCCATTTGGGTGGGTACAGCTCAAAAAGGAAGCCAATAGTTCTGATTTCTTTAAGGGTTTATTTTCCATTTAGTTTAAATCATTAGGTTGATGTTTTTAAGACGCACTAACCCCCAACTTCTTGTAGTCAAACCTTGCCTTGCGGTGGAAGAGGAGTAAATCAACTTGTTGAAACAGCTGGTCAAGCTCTTTTGGGGGGAAGCAACACTGAGAACCAAAGTGGAATGGCTCTGTTGTCTTTCTGCTTTACATGAGGCCACTTTAAGGCAAGCCACAATAAATTGAATTAAAGTGGGAAACTCGCATCCCTGTCTCTATGTTTTGTATTCTCTGTGCAGGATTCAAGTAATTACATTTCAGTTGCATTATAAATTAGCAGGCTTGAACAGGAACAGAGCTGAAGCTTTTCCATCTCCTAGATTGGTGCTTTAAATCACAGCCAGCTGCTGACATGCACAAGGGAAGGTACCACAATGCAGAACCCAATTCCATGCATGGTTTAATTGGGAAAGCTAGGCGCAAATCCCTACTTACCATGCACAGAGGGAGTGCAGGGGGTCAGCAGGGCCAGCAAGGCATCAGCTGCTTCTCTAACTCCAATGGCATTACAGCACTTGAGCATTTCTCTTTGTCATGTTTTAATCAATGTGCTTCTGAAAATGGGATCGAGAAAATCAACTTACCCCAACAGGAAAGAGACAAGATGGGACACATGCAGCAGAGGCAGTGGAGAGATGAGGTGCAGGGGTGGAGATGTGGATTTCATGACCTGGAAGCTAATAAGAGGGTTTGATGAAGAGTTACAGCACTGTTCCAAGCAATGCAGGTGAATACACATTGCTTATCTGAACTGTGATGATTAGAAGTACATAAATGAACCTGATGTGAAGACTTCTCTATCTCTGCTAGGGGAAAAACAAAGCCCAGAACATCACAAACCCCATTAAATAGGGGCAGTACAATAAGCATGACATCAGACACCAGATACTGCAGCTGATGAATCAGACCAGCATGCTGCTGCTCCTGCATCTGGCAGCTTGCACTGAATGGGGCTTTCCAAGCTATAAAGGGGATAAAAAACCTGTGGAATAACTTCCAGAATGAGATCTGTGCCCCAGGAAAGGTCTTGTGCTGTTTTGTGTTCGGTAGTCCAACTGTGTGTCGGTAAGAACACAGGGCATGAAGCACATATGTCAGGGCTTGGAAGTGCTGAAAACATTAGGAAGTCCCTGTTATAAAAATAAACACAAATAAAGCACTGAAACCACTGATTTTGTAAAGTAACACCCATAGTTGCTAACTATTAGGAGAAATAAAGCAGCTTTGTCTTCTCTCTCCTTGTCCTATTTGTTGTCCTAACGTTTCAGCACAGTATAATGAAATCAATATGGGTTTTATAGCATTGAAGAATAAATGGACTCTGTAACTCTCATAATTCAAACTAAGAGAACTGCCCAGAGGACTGAAAAATATCGTGGAGGGGAGAGAAAAACCCCAACAAACATCTAAATGGTGACTAATTCTGTTCCCTTCAGCTTTAAAATCCTTGTTATTTACCATCTTAAGGTCAAGTTCTTAAGCCTAAGTTAGAAAAGACTTATTTCTGCCTTTGTTTTCTCTAATCTTGGTTGCTCCTGGAAAAGATGGGTCAGTCCAACAGGGGATGGCTTCAGGATCCGCCTACACCTCAATTGGAGGGTTTAAAAGACTACATCAGGCTTTAAAAAGACAGACCCAGTGGAGATGTACAGTTCGTTGTACCAAGATCTCACCACCCTTCTATTGTCCTAGGGCAGAGAATGAGCAGAACCAGTTTTGGTGAACAATCTACTGGGTTTGGGGGGTCTTTTGGGTCAGTTGGCTGCAGTGACCCATTGCAGGATCCTCAGCTTTGGTGCAACGGTGTTGATACCTACGTACAGTTTATGTATCCATTTGGAATAAACTTTCAAGGTCCTAAACACAGAGATTGTCTTATTCAAGAAATACATCCTCAAGTAGCGTTCAGAGTGTGTTTTAACGTCAAATAAGGAATCAGAAGAGCAGCATTTTGCTGCGCCACCGTAATACAAACACCTCTTTAAGACAAATGGCGACAAAAGTAGAGCTATAACCCCACTGGAATGGCCACTTAGTTAAATTTCTGAGCAATAGTAACAATTATCCTTCCCTGAGCTGACATTTAGGACTCTGGGATATATATCCCATGTAAACAAAATGAAATGCCAGCACCAATCTGGGTCCCTTGGGACAGAAGGAGCCCTTTGGGGAGCATTTCCCCATGGGGCTGACCCTTGACAGGTATTAATACCTCTTGCTTCAGCTTTTAATTTACGAGAATGAGTCAAATCACACTGGAACTCCCTGGGCTGCTGGTTTTAACGCCATTTCTGACAATTACACTCTGAGGGACCACCAGATGGGTGGCTTAGAGCGCAACGAAGATTTCAAGCTCATCTTCTTATCTTGGAAGGGGAAAGACATAGACCTGGCCCCTCGCTGCCGTGTAAAAGGGGGATGAGAAATCACTGCCCGTCACTAGGAGACCCCACCTCTCCGCCCTCCCAGCAGGGGGCGCTATTCGCGCCCCTCCCGCCTTTCCCGCACCACCCCCCCCAAGCAGGGGGCGGAGCTTTACGATAAGAGGAGCGTTGTGATTGGTGACGAGGCCCCCGGCGGAGTAGAGTGGGGATGAGAGCCGAGCTCTGATTGGTCCCCTGTTACCCGAGGAAGGGAGCAAAGGCCCAGGCACGGGTGTCCCCCCCCTCCCCCC
>JANRGW010045726.1:0-26638 GCA_024733675.1 Psilopsiagon aymara | reverse complement strand
ACTGGAATGGGTTGCCCAGGGAAGTTGTGAATGCTCCATCCCTGGCAGTGTTCAAGGCCGGGTTGGATGGAGCCTTGGGTGACATGGTTTAGTGTGAGGTGTCCCTGCCCATGGCAGGGGGGTTGGAACTGAATGATCTTAAGGTCTTTTCCAAGTCTTAACTATTCTATGATTCTATGAATAATAAAACGTGAATATCAGTGATGCATCCTTCTGCAGAGTCAACTCTCCCCTTACATCTGTCTTCCTTGCTATGTACTGCTTCCCAGCCCAGTGTCATGACCTGATCCTCTGTAGGGTATTTTCACCATAATTACAGGGAACAACGTTGAGTTTTTCCTAATGGTGAATGTTCGGTGGAAATCTTAGCCAGCCCTTTTGATGCTGTTCTCTTTGTCTGGGAGCGTCTGGGTGGGGAAAGGAGGAGGGTCAGGGCTGTGTTTGGGTGCAGCTTGGAGCTGCACAGCGCTCATGAGGAAACTCATTAGGGGTTTAATTACATGGAGATACTAGGAAATGAAAAACTTGCCAGTGCAGAGCTGCCTCCTGCGCAGGGCTCTGTAATGGTTGCGGTTCTTGGGCACAACCAAACTCTTTCTTCTTTCTCTACGTAAGACAGAGCCACAGAGAGGTGGTCTTTCACACTGGTCCATATTTGCAGAGATGTGCGTAGCAGAGCCTACCAGTGAAGGGTAGTATGCAGAGAGGTCTGAGGTTAATGTATGGTATGGATTTATGGATAATTTCAGTTACAGTGGCCAGTTTCTGACTTCGAACCTCTTGCCATTAATAAGAGGCTGCTTTCTATTTAGTTTGGAAGACGCTTACTGTGTGGCTGAAGAGTGGGACAGCAGTGACAATGCATCATCAACTCATAGACCATCAGTCAAAAAAGATAGTGCTTACATCATTAGATGTGAGATCACTGCAGAACAAAATTGATGGATGAAATTAATTATGCAGTTTTTATATTAATCTGAGTATCTCTGGCTGTGATGATGAGTCTACCAGCACACTTATAAAATTTTTAACATATGATGTCTTACCTCACCAGGGAAAAAGATCTTTTGGAGTGCTTTTAAATTCTACTGCCCTGACTGCTGAGGTCTGATTAGCGTGTTGGGCTGTTCAGGAGGCTGCATGGGAGGTTTGTGGTTTTTGTCGCTGTTATTATGTCATTCGTGAGTGTTGCTGTGAGTGAGCCTGGGTGGTTGCATGATTGCTTTTGATTTAAACTTAATGCAGAAACGTGGAGAAATGTTGAAGTATTTACCAGAAAAATGATTGATATCTTTGATGTCGAGTTATTTCCAGTTGAACTTTCCGCAAACTTAGAATGATGGTAAGAAGCACTGGAGAGCACATAAGACGTGCTTCTTGTGGTGAATGAGGGAGTTCGAGCTTTAGCGTCTTCAGGCTGGCTGACGAATGTGGTGGAGGTAAAGTAGTGGGATGGAGGGCTTCAATAGTCTTAGTTTTGGTATCTCTCCTTAAATTTAGTTTCTGTATGTCTAATGATTTTGCCTTTCTCCATGTAGTTGAGCACTGCAGAGATGTGGAAATCTGTCAGGGCCCTATGGAGGAAACTGTATTAACAATCTTCTGCACTACAAGGGAGACTTGAGCATGGTGTAGATTTTTTCATAGCAAATACATCACAGGAGCTGTTAGGTGTGTGAAAGAATGACATCTTCAGCAAGTGCCTGTAACGTGTATGCAGTAGGCACGCAGGCAGGGGGAGGTGTGTGTGTGGGAATTTCCAAGTTTATGTTCTGCTTGTTTCTGCTGTTTTAAGAGGATATAGATGTAATGTGTGAAAAATAACGTACCTGTTTATTCATTTTGGAATGTAAGATCTACTCTGAGAGACAGACACATCTGGTCTGAACGTGCTTGCAGAAGTCACAAATGCAAAGGCGTGTTTTCTTTAGGTGCGGAACATCACAGATTTATTTCATTGTTTGCTCATGTGTTGATATATGCTGTAAAAGCTTTAGACGTGGAGGTGAAGTACTACTTCTTGTTCTGGGTCTCTGGGGTGTCCATAATCGGACCTAATTTGGTTAGAGGCACCATTCTTTTTAAAGCAGTGACATCTGAAATCTGCATTCACGCTGTTCAGAGACCTCAGGCAAGGCTGTCCACCATTTCCTGGTGTTTCAAAGCCTCTGGCAATAGCCATTAGGAAAAACGCATCACTAAAAGGCATAACTGTGAGGAATGGATTATACAAAACACCTTACTGTGCTGGTAGTCTGGAGAGCTATTGGTGGATGCAGAAAACACGGACATTTAGCTGGTGTTAGCAGATGTGTCTAAACGCTGTGCTAATAGAATGAGCTATTTAAGGAGGAAAGTTGCTGCTGTTATTTCAGGTGAATGCAAAAGAAAAGTGCCTTAGGGTGGCTGTTGGTAGAGCGATGGTTTTGAGTGTACTGACACTGATGCTGCTGCTCTGTTTTGAGAGAATGCCTGCAGTGTCACACTGGGGGAGGTACGGAGCCATACGTGGGGTGCAGAGTGCAGCATTTGTTAGTTCTGGCAGTTGTTAGTTGCTGAAGTAAAAAAAGAGAATGAAACCAGAGTAATGTGGAGGGTCACAGCATGTGCCTGGTGCTAATGCAGGCATCACAGTGGGACCCTGGGCAGCTGCAGGTGATCCACCTCCCTGACTGTGGGAGCTTTGCCTTGCTGCTTGAAAAGGCTTAAGGATAGTAGCACTACGGCTGTACTCCCATCCTGCCATGTGCTGAGGAGTGCTGGGCAGGCTGGGGAGACTCTCTTGTTCCCTGCAGGTACAGTGACCAGACAAGTGAGGATTCCTCTCCTGAAAAATTGCAATTTTCTGGTCTTCAGCCAGCAAAGAGGGAAAAGCTCTGAAATGATAATATCTGGAAGGAGGTGAAAACAAGGAAATCCACCCTCTTCCCTCTGTGATCATAGACAGAGACAAGAGGAGAGCCCTTCATCAGATACTAACATGTTCATTCTAAAATTATATGTAAAACGTAGTTTAAACAGAAATGCAAAACTTGAGTTCTTCCCTAGTGTCTCCTGTAAAGGGTTCTTGGCTTTTTAGATTATTTCTAGAGCAGTTTCACCTACACTCAGACATTCTTTTACTTATGTGGAACATGTCATGCTATGAGCTTTGAGAGGACCTACCCTTCTTGGCCAACCACTGGATCTGTCTCATTCAATTAAAAGGAGCAGGAAAATATCTGGGAGACACCCCTAAGGATGTGTTTGGAGCAGTGCAAGGTGGAGGAGCTTGTGCTTGGATGCCTGCTGATACAGGCTGAGCCTGTGCAACTCCAAGTCTTGGGCAGCCGAATCTGCCATGATGGGAGTTGTGAGAAAAGGATGAGTTGGGCTGCTGTCACCTACGTTGGAGTCTACCCTTTGGTCCTGCAGTCTGAGGTGGTAATAATGAAGACAGGAAAAGGCATTCAGAGTGAAAGTGACCTTGTGAACCTTAATTGCTGCCTCATTTGCATCGGCTCTGTTGCTCCCTGAAGGCTCCTGTGGCTGAGTGGCTCTTAGTAGAGACATCCTGTGGGAGGGTGGTAACCTGTGCTTCCATAATTTGGATACTAGACTCCCGTGTAACAAAATATTCGTGGTCTTCTTGCAGCTCCAAGTCTTTTCCTTCCTTGTCCTCTTGGGTTATACTCACTGCTCTGTATCTTCAATAGCAAATGTTACTCTGTCTGGATGCACTCCTTAGGAAAAAGCTGATGGTGGAGTTAATAGGAAAAACATTTTAATGTTCTAGACTAAGTCAAGTAAATTGAGGCTTCATTCTTTGTACCAATCCGCAGCATACTGTTACATCTCTGAATTTCTTAATTTGCATGTTTTGTATGTATTTCTTCTCATTATGTTCATTTTACTGAAAAGAAATACGGTGTTATTGAAAGACAAAGTAAATTAAGTAAGCTTGGTACTAAAACAGTCATCACAAAATGTATCAGTTATATGCACTAATGAGTACCCAGACCTTGGATGGTGCAGAAATAAATTGCTTGCTCTTTTTACTCATTTTTTTCAGCTTTTATCGGAGAAGTAAAATTGGAGCCTGCCTTCCTTCTTACGCCCTGCTTTCCTTAAATACAGCTCAAAGCAAGATGTGATTTCTTTTCCTATTCTGGTGGAGGCTTGGGTGGCCTTTTTGGCAGGTTTGCCAGGATCTGTTTTTGGGGCGGATGTCAGCTGGACCCTTAGCAGAAGTCGAGACCTTGTGAGATAACAGAGCTACTTGGAAGAAGTGGTGCTTGCAGGCAGCCGCTGTTCCTCTGCCAGCGTTCGCAGCTGATCAATTCATTACTCTGCTGAGTGCTTAAAGAGAATACCCCTGTGGCTGTTCAGTGTGGCTCCAAAACAAAACCATATTTTGCTCATTTAATAATTGGAAATATCTTATTATGTAAGATTTCATTGGTACTTTATGGTGCTAAAAGAGCTATTGTTGTTGGGCTTTAAGCCCATGTTTAACTCCCCACTGTTCTGCAGTCTGACTAAAGGTGTTCCTTGAAATCCAACAAATTTTAATGAGACTGACCAACTTCTTTATTTCTTTTTAAAGCGTCAATTACAAATCTTGGTCTAAATATGTTCTGTGCTCCCTCTGCTGGCTCAGAGGCAAGGATTAATCTTTGCCAGCCGTCCCTGTGGGGAGCAGTGATGGACGTGTGCCCACAAAGTATGAACACAGGAGCAGGAGCTTCATTAAAATTACAGCAGGAGAGACCTCGGTGCATCAGAAAGGAAAAGGTGGTTTGGGCCAGGAAACCCGTTTTGTATTCAGTGGTCGTGTAAGGTTTTACTAACAGAGACAGAGCTGTAATTTGAAAATAGTGTGTCAGTAAAAAAGGTGGCATCTTTTAAAGGTAGTTAGCTTTTTAAAATATATAATAGGAAGTGATATTGGGTGATATTGGCAGGAAAATAACATTCTACTGGTAAGCTTGGGAAGCTGAAGTTTGAACCAGGGTAGAATCAGGCTCTTTACATACAATTAAAAGAGCAGAGGGAATTAAATGCATTTTAGGTGTAATTTGATGCCTACAGTTTCTTTCTCTTTAGAAAGCAATGAATATGTGTTAAATTTATCTTGGCATATGAAAAAGATGTAATGACTTGTGCTAACAAGATAAAGGAGAAGGCAGCACTTAATTTTCTAGGTAATACACAAAATAAAAATGATTTGCATGCCTTCAAATGGTTAGGTACAACCTCGTTAAATGCCGTACAAGACAAACGAAGAATAAATGAGTTATCTAGATAGGACATGTTTTTGTGACTGCAGATTGCCCATGGAGGGACACGAAGTACAGGACTTGATCTCCCATAGCCCTCAGGTTTCTGATAATTGTTGCTGGCAAGGCAGTGCATTCAGAAACATAGCAATGTCAAGAGCATAAAATGGTGATGAAATGTCTGTGTAATACTTCATGGTTTTGCACAGTGGAGCTTTAGTTAAGGATGTATTGTTCTCTGGATTTAAATTGTCTGGGTTGCTTTCTCCTACATGTTTAGCCCGCATTTGCTGCATAAGGTACAACAAACCCATTGGTGATATTTACAGTCCTGCTTCCGTTTCCTTCTAGGGACTCTCCTAATATTTTTTGCTGGTGTTTACAGACAGATTGTGCTCTTTGAGACTCTGGCAGGGCATTTGGTGTCTTTGTAGGCTGCTGTAATGAGTAACGGCCCTAGTAGCAATAGCGGGTAGTGCCGCATATATTGACTGGCGCGGCACCGTAATGAGGCGTGGAGAGGAGCTTTCTGCCCAGCTCACTCCGTTCAAGTTGTCTGTCACTGCTACATCATGGCCGAAACGGTTTATTGGGTATGACTGCCAAATTTTACACAGGTGCCAGATTAATTTTGATATATTGTACTTGCAGCTACGCTGGACAGTTTGTGGTGTCTCTGCTGGAAGTCTGTCAATGGAAGTGTATAAGCAGTTGGCTAACATATCAGTGGTGCTGTAAGTAATTTCATCTAGTATTTTCAAAGCATCTCAAACAGGAAATATGTTAAATAGAAATGGGGAGGGGTTCCTACTGTAAGCTTGACTTCTCTCTGCTTTCATACTGCCTTTTAGTAGGGCAGGGGCTGTTCAGAGTGACACTGCTGCTGTTTCTATGCCCCTGGTGTGACAAATCCATTCTGGATATTTGGATCTCCTGCTGCTTCTTTTGGTAGAGTCTTTGTCTCAAAAAAACCCAAAAAACTTCTTTACAGTCAAGCATTGAGATGCAGATGCTTTTTCTTCAGGGGGCTTGGAATGCGCCATTTCCAGCTTGCTTACATATGTCTATGATGTACAAATGCTTCCTTCTAATGTCCTACCTGGCAAATGTCCTTCTGCCTCTTCTAGCCTACCCTGCTCTTGTTGGTTACAGGAGTTTGGTGTGTGATACTACGGCCGGGATTTTGCACATACTGGCCAGCACTGTGGACCTTCGCTAAGCTTGTGCTGGTTTGAGTAGTGTGACTTTGCAGCACCGTGGTGCCCTGCTGTGCTGCTATCAGGTCACCCTATTGGGGTTTTGGAAACCGTTCTAAAGGTGAATCAGGATTAAAATGCAGATGTGCTATTAAGGCAGATATGGGTGAGCTAGTTTGAGGTAAAATACTTTGGGTTGAAAACCAAAGGGTGCCAGTCACCTGTAACTCCTGGAAGAGTGTACTTGAAGTAGCATGGGGACTGAAGGTCCTGGCACCTGCCTCTACTACTGTTGACTTCACTTATGAAGTGACATAGCAGGTAATCATAATCCCTAACATTGCTTTGTTTTGTTAAATGCTCGGACATTGCTTCCCCTCATTTATGGAAGTGAAGAAAAACCTTTGTGCCACTGTCTCTGCACTGTCCAGGTTGAGAGGTCCTGGTTTTTCCTAAGAGCCATATCTTAATTTCCGCAACTGGTGCCTCATGGTCAAGCTTGGTACCTAGTTCAGACATCTGGATTTCAGGTCATTCACGTAGTTTCTTCTGCTGTTGCCTTTGTCTTGCCTGACATCCATGTACAGTTGTGTTCCTTAATAAGCTTTTGGTATGCTTTTAGAATACAGATGTTTATTCTCTGTGTAATTTTTTTTTTGGGGTGGAAATCCCAACCCTAATTTTCCAGTGAGTATCAGCCATATGCAGATCTGTTCTTTAAAAGCAGATTTGAAAAATGGCTTCTGCTAACACAGTGTGATATTAAAAGCAGTCTCTACTGACCACACAAATCATGCTAGTTATTTTACTAGCTTGCTTCTTGTCTACTTTGCCATGATTTTATAGCAAGGCATATTGATGAATTTTGCGTTTCAAGAACAGCCTTCCAAGAATTAAGCTATTACTGGAAACAGATCCAGCTTTGCTTTTTTATTTGGTAATTATATTCCAGTCCACAGTGGAAGTTTGTTTTATCTCATACCTCCCTGCTCGCCCTGGTTTAGGTAGCCTTATGATATAAATCCATTAATTTCTTCATAATATTTCACTGAAAGTACTGACCAATTTGGTTTTTCTTCCCTGGTTTCTTAAAACTTGTAGAGATTTCTAATATGTTGAGGAAGCATTTTACAGAAACTGCTCATTTTATTTGTACTCTAACTTTTATACAAGGCTTTGTAACTTGGCAGTAAGTAGTTGTATTGGACAGGCTATTAGGAAATACTTGGTGGAAGCAATCTGGGGATTGGGTAACTGTACAGATTGTTTTCTGCTTCTAATTTCTGGGATTATTATTATTATTTTTTTAAATCTTTTGACACCACCAGGAAAATTCAAGAAATAACAGCAAAAAAATCAGTTTCTGGAAGTAGCAATTTTTCATTTACTATAACTGTAGTGTTAGGGTATATTCTTAGGCAGAAGTAAGTGAAAGAATGTGTGCTGATCATGTAATTCATGTAATCGTGTGCAGCCTATCTTTGGGACAATGCAACTACAAATCTCACTATTGCTTGTAGCCTTTTTACAGCTGAAATGTATGGATTGAGAAATATTCCTTTCTGTTTGTGAATTATAGATATATATATATTACTATGGGCCTTGATCTCAACTGGAGGTTTTGGTGCTGTTTCCCTGTTAATAATCTCAACACTTGAGACAGATTGTTCAGCCTTCCCCTGAGAAAGTGTTTTGAGTGAAACCAAAGGTCGTACTTGGGGTTAATTGACCCCAGATATTTGCATCATATTTGTAGGGTCATCTGACATCTGTGGACATAGTAGATAGAAACTGATTTTTTTTTCCCTATTTGCTGGTGATATATCTGGATATATCTAATAGTGGTCATTTTCAGTTGAATTGCTACAATTATTTTGTCACATCAATAGCAGTTACTATATGCAGCTAAAAAAGATCACAGAGCTTTCAAGAACAGAAAACTTAGCCTCTCTTACACCCTTACGAGGGCTGCCTTCGTGTCAAGACAAAGTTTTATGCAGGTTTATGCATAAAATGTTGTAAACGGCTGTTTTGTGGAGTTGCTCAGTTGAGAGTCCTGGAGAAGAGAATCGCATCTTGGTGCATTAGGTTTGAGGTGGAAGTAGAGTAACACTGTTGTGATGGCAGTTGTCTTGTACTCGATTTTAGAGCAGTAATCCCCCATCACTGTCATGTTCAACTTCTGTAATGAGAGTGACGTGACAATTATGAAGATGAGTTTTCTTCCTGTAAAAGAAGCTCAGAGCAGACTTACATCACCAGTAAAAAAAGTTCTGGTGGTTTGTTTTTTTTTTTTTTTGAGGAAAAAGCCAATATTGTCAAACCAAAGATGAATACTAAAAGTAAAAAGACACTTCTCAGAAAGAGGAAGCCATCATGGAACAAGGAAACTTAGAAAAGGGCATGAATTCTGGAAAGTTGAATGTCCGAATAAAATAGGAAAGTCTGTCTCCTATCAGCTTATTAATGACTGTAAGTAGAAGCCTTTTCCAAATAGATTGGCTTCCAGCTGTAAGGAGCATTTGAGAAAGATAGGAACACAAATGTAGAAACTAAACCCTTCCTTTACATGTGAGAGGATAGTAGGGTGAGTTGTACGTGTTGGAGCCTTTTTCTACCAGAAGACTTTTCTGAGGAACTGTCTCAAATCGAAGTGTCAGTGGAATAGGATTTATAATTAATTGGTGAAAGGAACTGTAACACATCATCAGGACCAGATGGTATTAAATCAAGGTTTCTAAAAGCATTTGAATGTGAACTTGATGAGCTACTGGCTCTGGTGTGTAACCTATTACTTAAGTCAGTCTTGATGCTGAAGAATAGAAGATTACAGATGTGATGCCAGGGTTTTGTCCTTTTTTATTTTTTCTCCTTTTTTCCTTCAGGGCTTGGTGAGTGCTGCAGGGAGCTGCAGGCAGTAAACATATGGGGTTATTGATAGGAACTCTAATAAAGAATAGACTTAATGAAAACGTAGCTCTCGGAAAGTTGTTTGAAGGAGCTCTCGAGTACAGGGGTGTCTGTGAGCAGGCTGGCACAGCTTTGCAGGGAGGTTACAAGAAGGTCCCTCACTGAAAGCTCTAATGTTCCAGATCTTCCAGGAAGAGCCTTTGTGATAAGCTCTGTGCAGTTGAAAGGGATATGGAAAAGGGCGTAACACACCACCCCCCCCGCATCCCACCTCAACCTCTCCATTATATGTGATTTTTTGCAGTTTGCTGACTCCTGTACTCCTATGGGGTTCTTGGACAGGGACTTTGAATCTGCTGGCAGGAGTGCTGTAAAACTCATCGCAGACTGGTGAGACCTTGAGAGAGAACTAAAGGAGGGTGGTTAGTGCCTGTTGAATCCTGACTTTTATGTATCCCCTGCAACATGGAAAATCCTTCTCTGACAGTTGCTTGAAACTGTTACAGAGGGATTTTTTGATACCGCGCTTTTTTCCAGTTTGTTTGCTGTAGGCCACTACAAGAAGCCTTTTGGATTTGGTGTGTCCACCAGATGCTTTTGGCTGGTTTGTGCTGGCAGTAACTCCGTTAATACCGCAGCATTACAGAAAAGCACAGTGGGTGGTACTTCTGTGGCATGAAGATATATAAATACCTATTTTCTTCTTAAGGGTGGAAAAGAGAACATATGGGTTCCCCTCTGGGTATTGTAGTCTAACTTCAGGTTCTACAGCGTTTGGGGTTATTTGAATAAAAATATTTAAAGGAAAGAATAGAAGCCTTTCAGAACATGTGAGTCTTGTGCATTATGACAAGATAATGAACATTCAGCTTGTTCAAATTATTCTTTGTTTCTGCCACCTTCATCATGTTGAAACTGAAATGTTCAGAGGCTGCAGAGAGGAGAAGAAACAAAGATATTATGCTAGAGATCAAGAATTCACATTCCCAAGGTTACCTATTTTTTCTTGATGTGAGAAAGGGAAAATGGGTTTTAGAGCTGCTTGTCCAAAACCTGTTTTGATGTTCTGGTGATAGCTGTCTATTTAATGCTGTGTTTTAGACATCTGATATCCTCTCCCTTGTTTCCTGTTAAGAGTTGAAGTGTTGCTTTTGGTAATCACTGCGTTGGCCACATAACAGTTCTTTCAGATGTGTGTGCTGTTCGCATTGCATAGCAGGGATGTTACACATATTGCCATT
This sequence comes from Psilopsiagon aymara, assembly GCA_024733675.1. Taxonomy (NCBI): domain Eukaryota; kingdom Metazoa; phylum Chordata; class Aves; order Psittaciformes; family Psittacidae; genus Psilopsiagon; species Psilopsiagon aymara. The sequence goes on along the minus strand of JANRGW010045726.1, from coordinate 16,033 downwards.
CCTATACTGGTGTCTGGAAGAGGGACTGCAAATGCAGGAGTGTTTATTACCATTCAGCAGCACTTTCATTTGAGGTTTGTGATGGAATTTGCCAGCTCCTCTAGGGCCATTCTTAGTATTTCTGGCAGGGTGTATTTGCTTTTGTTACAAGAAGAACTCCAGGAAAGCAGTAGTGTGTTTACAAAATGAAGTGTTTCTTCATGGTGTCTGCAGCTTATAAAAGGCTTTGGGGACTCAGTGCATGCAAGTCTGTGTAGGAGGTAACTGTTTGCTCTGTATCAACCAAGGTTGTGGAGTTATTTCTCCATTTTCTGCCTCCTGACTCCAGCTTTCCTGTTCTTCTTGGGCTGGCTCAGCCTGGGATGGCTTCTGGTTGCCTATAATGCATTGTTCAATAAATAGCAATTAATGTAGATTGTTAATTTTTTTTTTGTTTATATGCAGTGTAAGGACATCAGTAACTGTAGTAGAAATGCATCATTTTTGGTCAGAGGATAATTATATGCATCGTGCTCATCACAGATTGAGATACAAAAGATTTAATAGCTCAATTTAAAGGGCTTGCATTTCCTTTTCATCAGTGGAACTTCAAGTAGGGTTATTTCTGAAAGCGAGGAGAACTTGCAGTACTTACAATTAAGAAAAGAGAAGTGAAAATAATTTTTAAATATATATCTTATCTATGTATAGTGTGAGTGTACTGACATCCGTTAGAATTAATAAAGTGATATTTACAGAGTAATCACTTAATTTCTAGAATTTGCTGCAAGAAATTGATTTATTTTTTGTCCCTCCTGCCTCAAAAAGCCCAACCCAATAAAAATACAGTTATATGATCACCAGCAGTAACAGTTCTGCCGCATGGGGTAATTTTAACGAGCTCTTGTTTCTGTAGGATAAGGGATAACTTCCGGGAGGGATCAAGAACCTGTTCTTCCACTCTACCCAAGTCTAAGCTTTGGTGGCTCACTTATGTGCAGTTTCCTTGATTTTAAGTGTGGGGCACAGTTGGCACACAAGCTGCTGAAGGCAGCTTGCCTGATGTGGCTTGGCTATTGCAGAAGGGTTTGTACAGAAGCAGGAGGCCATCTTCTCTCCTTTGCTAAAGTGTGGCTGTACAAACCAGATTTTAGTTGTTTAAATCTTTTAAATCCTTTTTAATTTCTGTTACAAGTTGCAGAGGCTTGTAGGGGCTAAATAACTCCTGTTTTACTAGAGGGATGCTGTTAGGCTTGTTGTCTTATCAGAAGCAAAAAAGAATCTTGAAGCAGTGGATTGTCAGGAATCTGCATGTGCTAAATACACCATTCAGGCTGCCCTGGTGGTCACCAGCTGTGTTGGCATGTGAGTTTTCTTGTGCAAGGGGGGAATTTGGGTGCATTATCTAGGAGATGTTAAAGCAGTCTGAGTAAGGGAATGTGACTGGAATAGTTCTTGCATCAGTTATCTGTTGGAGTGCTTGCCTCTGGCCTTAGGTTGATCTAAGAGAAGTATCTCAATTGGACTTAAAACTTTGTTTCTACATTAAAAGCAAAATAATTTAGCCATGAAGTAAAATGCGTGATTCCTTGTGCCATTATCTTCATGTTATTGAAGTGCCTGTAGTCAAGTGCAGATTGAAAAACCTTGGCAAGTTCTACTTGGGAAGGTAGATTTTAACTGAAGAAAACCAAAATATTAATGGAAGAAAGCCATTCTGAGAGAATGTTTATTGGTGAATAAAGAAATACTTCTGACCCTTCCCATTTTCATAAGGCACTAACTGACACCAAAGGTCCATTTATTTTTCCTGTAAAGCAAAACAAATTCCCTCTTGCTGTATCAGTTGTTTTGTATCACCCTATCTCTGTTTTCTTTTTGTGAACCTTCCTTTAAAATGAAACCAGTGTCTGAACAGTGATAGTTTATGAAGAGAATACAAAGAACCGTGTACCCACTTGCCTGCTCTCCGGTTCCTTCATTAGTTTTCTTTCCCAGTTTACCTGTACCAGTTTGCTTTCACTCAGGTATGTACTGCAGAATCTGCTTTAAAAGAGAAAAGTAATCCCAGTGCCACTTCAGATTTTCCCCTGTATTTCTTTCCCTGGTATGAATACAAATGTCACATCTAGTCCACGGCTAGCACAGGCAATTGCATCACAGTCCTTCTTCTAATCTGATCAAGTACTATTTCAAAGTATGTTTTGAAATCCTTTTTCTCATGGCTGTTGCTTGCTGAACGGACAAAGCATTTGTGTAGAAAACATCTCCAGTTTCAATCCTAAATTTGTTTAGGGATTATTTGTCTGTAGGGTCTTGTTTTGAAGGAATATTCTGTGAATGGAGTGACCAGGGCTGCCTGCAAGGCTGTACTGAGCCTCATTTAGTGCGAGCAGCAAAAATGCTTCTCTGAAGCTTTTCTAAGAGCTCTATCTCTCATCTGCCCTCCATCTCATACACCATTTTTTTTTTTTCCTTAATAGTTTTCTACCTGATTGTACCAGAAATAATTCTTGTTTTCTTCTCGAATGCACGGTTTTGTATGTGGCACTAAGAATCTGGGTCTGTATTTATTACCTGTCCTCAAAATTACCCTGTTCTTAGCATATGACAGATGTCGTCCTCTACACTGACATGTAGCAAACTTGATTAGCATTTCCCTTTTGTCTTCAAGTCACTTTTATTTATATATATTCACATACACATGTATATATATATATATATAATTAGAATATGTCTCAGGATAAAGCCTCGGGGGAAAAATCCTTTTGTAGCTACTACAGCCTCAGTTTTCTTGTTCGTATTTGACCTTTTAACTTCAGCCCCTTTCCTTATTTATCTTAAGAGTCTTACATTGTTTTTTTTAATTTTCTCCTGCTAAATGGGTTATTTCCTACATAACAATGGCAGTGTTGTTCTCTGATAGCTGGATAAATGAGACCTACCACATTATATTTAGAAACAACTTGTGTTTTATTTGCAAAACATACTGGGAAAATGTGGCATGAATTATTGCTGGTTAACCCAAGTTGTCTAATCCTGTTTTTTTTCTCTTTTCCTTCAGGTCTCTAATTATCTGTCTTTTGAAATGTTTTAAAACATTTCATTACTCCTGAGATTAAATCAGCCAACATTTAGATAACAAAATTAGTTTTTTCCTTTTTTTCTTTCTTTTTTTTTTTTTTAAACAGTAATTTACACTTGCTATTCTGTAATCATCTGGTACCAGTCTAGCTTGATATATGTGCAGTAATCACACCCCACATGACTGTTTTGAAAGGCTTTTTCTGGGTCCCTGAGCTGCAGTGCACTGAGTATTATGAGCTGGGCTTCCTCGTTAACTGCAATAGATCCTGTCTCTATCCTGACTGCCTTCAGCATCCTGCCCTCATCCCACCCTTCTCACTGTTACTGCCCTTACTGAAGACAGAGGTAACCTATTCAGGTAGTTTGGCTTATTTATCCATGCATTCCATAACCCTGTTGTCCTCTGGTTTGCTCACAGGGCTTGAGAACCATTTATAATGCAGAAGGAGCTGAACCTTTGGTGATTGTAATTTTATTCTTAGGCTGCTTATTCTTTACCTGTCAGTCTTCTTTTTCCATTTCCTTTGAGCTTGTTGCTTGTTCTCCCAGTCTTTGTGGAACAGCTCTATTTGCAGTGAGGTGTGGATCCCTTCTTTCAACAAGTTTTTCTCTGGTGATTAGGATCTGCATTCCAGATAGCTTTTACAGCTTAGTGCTAGAGAAATGCCAAGTTTTATCTTAATAGAAAAGTAACCAAGTAAATTTGCCTTTCAAGCATGTACATGTGCATACATGAGTACATATATGAAATCATGCATGCTGCAGAAGACTAAAATAAAAGCATTTTAGTCCAAAACGCACTACAAGTAAGTAAAAATAACTTTGGGATAGAGGATATTTACAGCCAACCTGGTGTTGATTTAGTGTAGCTTGGCTGCTTCAGGTTACCTTTCCCATGGTTGTATCAGTGCTAGACCAGCAGAAGGACATGACTTCTTCAGAATATGAGCTGTAGATTAAATTAGTTGGCAGCAGTGAGCTTACATGGGGAGAACAGTTCTTGGGATGTTTCTTGGTAAGCTAATAAATGTACTGCACGTTGAACCTTTCAAGCATGGCTCAGTGAAAATGCATTCCTAATTGCCAGCAGTGCCAGTTAACATGTTGTCTAAGAAACCTAGCGGTCAGCTTCAGAATAGCTTTAATATACTTTTGTCACCCCGTGCGAATAAGATGATTTACTGATTAAGGTAAAGCTGCTGCTTCTTATATTATCCAGATATTGACAGTAGCATATTTTTGATTATCTTTCTTTTCTCTCTTTATATCCTTTAGTACTGCTATGCATATTCATATTCATAGCCACTCGGTGGGAATGCAGGACCTGAAGAAGGTTTGCCTTTTCCTTGACCAAGGAAGTAAATATTTGGTAACTTCAGATAAGCAAGTGAGAACAGGTTATTTTATTTTCAGAAAGAATGAAGGCTCCATAATGTAGGATTATTTTGAAGCAATACGTAACTTGCCAGCAGGCTTTTGAGACAGTGGTGTAATCAGTAGTATTTGGCTGGGTTCCATTTCACATACATGTTGCTCAGAAACTCAGGTTCAGTGTAATATAAATGATGTTTCTTGGAGGATGAGCATTCAGTAATAAAAAATTACCAGAACAGAGATTGTAATCAGTGCATAGTCTCTTTACAGTTGCAGGTCTGGGCAGTTACTTAGTAAATCATGGGTTTGGATGTTTTTTTTGTGTCTCCACCTGTGATGTTGCAGTGTCAAGATTTGTTGTCACATGTGGTGGTTTTCATTTGGTGGTGGAGGTGCTCTGTCCTGAAGACAAAGATTCTGCGCTGTCTACCGTGGGCAAGCTTTCAACTTGGATTTATGGGTTTTGGTTCCTTCCATCCCCGATTGTGACATGTGGCAATTGCCGTTACTAGCCCTTAAACAGAATCTGTTTTACATGAGAGGAACAAATCAGTCACAGTGAAGTGTGACTTCCAGGAAGATGAATGTGGTCATGGAAAACAACTTGAACTCGTGGTTTGGTTAGTTTACTTATTTATTTATTTGGATCTAGTTACATGCTCTGTGTATTACAAGTTGTATTACTCAGTGGCTTACCGCATCTGAGGTATGAAATTCAGTATTTTTAATTGTTTTATTGAGATGGTATTCAAATTGGAAGATCTCTTGTCCCAGTGTTCTCCTAATGTGGGAGAATATCTAACTAGGCATACAAAATAGTTGGTGGTGATAAGAAACAGTGAGCATTGCAAATTAAATCTGTGAATTTTATTTGCAGGTTTAATTCTGCAAAGGAGAAATAACTTGAGTGGGCAAGGGTGTTCATAGAAACCCTGTGATTGCAGTCCTGAGATTGCTTTGGTGAAGAGGCATATGGCCTTTAGTTAAGGTAACTATAAACCTCGGTGCATGTAGCTTTGTTGAAAATGAGTGGTTAAAATTCCCCTTTCCTAGGCTAGCTGGAACATATGTGCCTTTAAGAACCTTTGTGTTTTGGCAATATGGGAGTAGCTGAACAAATCAGGAGGACTTCAAGGGGTGATAAGAGTTCTTGCTGCTTGATGGCTTGCGATGATTTCTTTTTAGTTGTTCTAGGAAATGGCAAGAATGTAGCTGGCTTGTTATTCCAATGCCACAAATGAGTAACGTTTAAGATTGTAAATTACATTACATAGTACTAGTTAAGGTTCAGGTTTGAAAGCACTCTAGGTGCTTCTTGGAGCAATTTACCTATTTACTCCTTAAAAGGGACTCCTGTGGTAATTACTACCATTTTTCTTTATTTGTTCCCTGCTTAGAGGATTTTTTCAGTAGTTAGAGGAACTAACCAACTGTACCTTTAAGTTGATGAGTTCCCACTCTTCCCTTGATTGCTTGCTGTATTTCTTTGTTCCATCTTGTCTATATTAGATCATAAGTTCTTCAGGACAGGAACTGTGTGGTGGAGAATCGAGGATCATGGGGCATGATCTTGGTTTAGGACCTTCAGGCAATAGTAAAAATAACTATGCTTGAAAGATTTTTAACATATGATCTCAACTGTTACAGGGCAGCAGTTTACATTCTGTTTAAGCTTAGCAATATACAGTCAAGTTCAAACAAGTTGGAAGGTGACTGTCCTGAATTTTAGTGCTTGCTCTGTAATTTATCTGCTTCTCAAGTCTTAACGAAGCTCTGTTATCAGAAAACGAAGCACAGACAGGTATGCTAATACAAGATTTATTTGGGGATTTTAGTTGCACAAAAGCCAGATGATTCCGGTATTTCCAGTAGCAGTTTTTGCACTGTAGTACAGCTCTTCAGAGTATGATTTTTATATGCAGAATATGCAGTAGTACACATACCCATGCTGTAAGAGCAGTAGATCTTTATTAAAAAACAGAATAATTTCTTCATAAGGGTAATGGCTTAAAAATTGGCCACAACATTCCTTTTTATGCACATGTTAAAGTGTGGTATTCAGCAGTACTATTGCAGTCTGTTTCTCGGATGATCAGGTAATGTAATTTTTAAGAACTTGTCAACTACCAATAATACGCAGCTGTGCGCAATTTGTATAGGATCCATGAAAGTCTTCAAAGTGGAAAAATGTACAATAAACTATCTGTGCAACATATGATGCATTATTTAACATCATAAAGTGTTGTAATGCTGAAAATTTACAGCTGTCTATAAGCCGTGTTAATAAGATGGTAAGTTACCTCGGGAATGAATATGCCTTACATGGGAGCCTCTCCTTGCTGCTGCCCGTGCCTCGTTGCTTTGAGCTGTGCCGGCTGGCAGGCACCTGTGGAACGGAGGCACATCAGGGTTGGGTTGTTTTCCACTTAAATTCATTTTGGTGTCCGCTGATGTTGTGGTGATTATGGGTACAAGGAAATAAAATAAGCCAGAACTGAACGACCTCTGCCCTTATTCAGAAGTCCATTTTCTGTTGGTTGAAAGGTTGTCTTATCAGGAATTAAATTTTCAGCCATCTAACTGGAAATGGAAGAGAAGCAGGGGTTAGGGTTACCTGAACTGTTGGGGGAAAAAGGGAAGCATAAAGCATTCTGTAGGCTTTTCCTGTGGGAGGAGGTGGGTCATCACTTGCATGGCACAGAAGGCAACTGAGGAAATCACAGTGTTTGACAAATTTTTATGTTGGGTAGGTTTGTGTGCAGCTATAAACAGGAGACCGATTAGGGGACATCCAAAGCAGAGTTTTTATGTGCAAGTTAATTTAAAGTTCCGTAAAATGGACAGTGCTGCTAAAACACAGATCGTTCTTGTCACGCTAAGTGTGTCTTTATGGTGACCCAGATTGGTTTGGAGATAAGTTGTTGAGTTCTAACACAGGGGAAAGAAAGTAGGGTTGCTATCAAATAAACCTGATGGCAGCAACTCGGTGGCTCCAGGCTGTGGTGGAGCTTCATTCATACCCAGTGGCAGGCATGGGGTGTTTTGGGGTGTGGGGTGAGGATTTGGGACAGATGTCTCCTTTTCTTGCTGGCCATTTGTCACAGGAGAAAATCGGGCTGTTGTTTGGTTTGGGGTTTTTTTTGGTGGTGGTTTATTTCTTATTTTCTAGCATGATTTGAAATGTTGAGAATTGAAGGGCTTTTGGGGTGAAGATCAGCTTTCTGCGTAGGGTTGATTTGAGGAACCTGTGATAACTGAGGGCCCGTGATCCTGTCTGGCCTTGATGTGGTGTCACATGTATCTAGGAATGACTTGTTGGGTCAGTGCTTTGCGTTTTCTGTCCACTCTACTGGGGTTTTTCAGTACTTTTTTTCTTTCTTAATGCCTCTGCCTTCTGAAAGTGTGGGAACAGATGAAAGCAGCTTGGATGATAATGGGCAGCCTTGAAACACGGTAATAAAGGTGTAATGTCCCAGTGGGGCTCATACATTAGGGCAGATTGCTCTGAAATGAAGTGTGGGAAGGAGGTGTAGTTGGGAACAGATTGCTGATTTTTAAGAGGTCACCACAGTGCCCTTGCAGGAGTCTGTCTTGTCTCTGCAGCACTCCCAGCACCTACCAGGAAAGGACCCCAGGAGCCAGAATACTGAGGTTTGGGGGAGCAGAGAATTACCCCCACCTTAGAAAGTTCTTGGATGGTGAGCTTTGTTTCTCTGGTACTTTTTAGGCATCTTTCCAAGGATTAGATTTCCAAATGGCTGTATGAACTATTTTCAGGTCTTCTAAAGGATGGAATTTCATGATAAAAGAGAATTTGGTGGAACATAGAATGTTTGTGTATTTTTTTTTTTATATATATATATAAATAAATAAATATTTTTTTCTGAATGTGACTTACCCAGTGTATGAATACGGCTGTAAAGCTGACCAGGTAAATAGGTGAATAGTTTAGCATGAACTCCTGTAATGTCACAATTAAAATGAAGCAAATGTTGGGAAACTGTGTATTGTTAAAGCCTTGATTTTTGTTTCAAACAGCAGCGCAATCCTGGATATTATTGGAAAAGAAAGAAGTAATAGGGCCCTGGGAGATCTTAAATGTGAATATCAGTGACATGTTTCCGGGTGAAATCCTCCCAGAATGTGAGCTGTGTCTTGGTGCTACTCCGGAATTGCCCCTTTGTTGGCTATCAAAAAAAATTGCCAGAGTGTTCACAAGTAGTTGGAAGTGATTTGACAAACTCTACTGGGAGAGATCACGGGGCTGAGAGTATTACTTTGGCCTCACACGGAGCCTGGTGTGGGCTCTTCCACTGATACATTTGCTTTTTAATAAGTAATTCACTCTAGGAAATTATTCTCCCAGATTTCTGCAGTTGCTGAGTGGAAGTCTGAAAATTGGGTGAAACCTACAAAGACTGAAATTGATGCTGAAACCTGAAATCTAGGAAGGCTTTCTGTTAGCATACAAGAAGTAATAATAATAAAAAGCAAATGTGACTTTAAATTTGTCTAAAGAGAGGAGGGAAATGCTGAGTTTCTGCAGCACCACTTGAACAGGCTGGGCTACTGCTTGTCCCTCAGTTGTTTTCAGACTTGGAAGACAAGTGATTTCTAAATAGTCTACAGTCTCTGCTGAAGTACAGTTCCTAAAAGTACAGGGCAATTTGTATGATGTGAAATTATTTGCTATTCTTGTTGTTAAACTTCACTTGTATTCAGTGACTAGATCCATGTACGTGAACAGAAATAGCCTCCGTAAAATACTGCCTTGCAATTTATGTCGTACTTGTATTTGCCTTTCACATAAAATAATGAGTTTGGTGAAAACCTTCTTGTCAGTGTAACCTTATTTACAAAAAAATCTTTGTCAAATACCACTGTGCTTTTTAGGTAATTATTAATATTATGAAATAACACTCTGAAGCAGTAGTACATGTTTTGAGTGTTACCTGCCTTTGTCTACATTGAACTTGTACACCATTGGAGTGGTGGGCTGGAAGACCACAGAGATCCTGTTTTCTTCCTTGCATGTGTAGCTCCTGCATGTTTATTCAAGATTGTAGAAAACCTTCTCTAACAGCATCTAAAGTGCTGTTGGGGTCTGTTGCCCTTATGTGGTGTAAGGTGTACATCAAAAGCAGCCTTTTATTACAGAAGAAATCGGTTTGCAGTGAAAAGGCATAAATATTGAGAAGATACTTTTCTGTCTGGATACTGGAAGGAAACCTTTTAATTCGTTCTACTTGCTTTCTGTGTTTTGAACTGCACTCTTCTGATTGTGGACATAGTAACAGTGGGTGAAGGGGGAGACAGAGCCTGACATTGCCTGCTTTCAGACGAACATAGAGCCTGGCCCCCACAGGAATAAGTTGGTGTGACCACAAATTTGAGTGTGCCTTTACAAAAGTAAAAACCCAGGAAGCTGGTGAATGTAGCATGGAATTAAGACTTACATTACAGGCACGTTGACAGTTGTTAGAGAGAAGTGATGCTTTGGCAACCTGATGGAGAGAGGACCAGCCAGCATGTGGGTGATTCTACCTCATGTGTGGTCTTGCGTAGGTGTTAATGGGGAATGGGTCTTCTGTCAAAACATGTGAACATCCATCTTCTATGAAATAAAAGCAAATGCTTTTAGTTGATTAAAGAGAAGTAAAAGTGGGACTATACAGCAAGTGTCAGCCTCTTCCAGACCATGTCTGTCCACTATTGCACCTGCGTCGTGCCCTCATATGGGCACAGGCTGGAAGGTGCTACCCCTCGCGTTCAGTATTCAGTGCTTCTTTGTGCAAACACAATACGAATATTAAATTGCTTTTTTTCTTGTTTGTTAAAGGTTTCCCTTCACAATGAAGACAAATAGCTGTTGGCACAGCTATTGTCTTTGCCGGGGTTACTCTGGGGATGTATCTGACAGATCTCTACTGCAACATGTGGAGGAAGATTCTGAGTGGTCTCCTTTCAAACAATGCACAAGCTTTTCATTTGGTTTTGTTGTATTTAATTAAAATAAATACACCCAGAGGCTTGAGTAATACTGGATGTTGAAAAAGTAGAAATAGGAAGATTAAACAAGTGGAAAAAAACTGTAGTGCATAAACTTGTTATACAAAATGTATAAACTTACGTTAATAGGATGATAAAAATTCAGGGGAAAAACTAGCTTAAATATTTAAAAGTGTATCTTTAGATCCATTGCCCTTCAGATCCTGTGCCCTCTTTTGGCATCACTTAATCTTCTTATTTGTATTGTAAAATATTTAATTATATTTTAATACTGCCTCCCTGAAAATTGAGTTGTACTGCTGCCGTGGTTTAACCCCAGACAAGTAAGTATCATGCAGCTCCTCGCTCCCGTCTTCCCTGGTAGATGGAGAGGTGAACCAGAAAAACAGTAAACCCCATGGGTTAAGATAAAAACAGTTTAATAATTGAAATAAAGTGAATGTAATAGTAGTAATTGGAATAATAATAAAAAAAAGGAATAAAACCCGAGAAAGACAAATGATGCACAGTACATTTGTTTACTACCTGCTGACGGATGCCCAGCCCATTCCTGAGCAAGGATCAGTGGCTCCTGGGCAACTCCCCCCCAGTTTATATACTGGGCATGATGTTCCATGGTATGGAATGCCACTTTGGCTAGTTTGGGTCAGGTGTCCTGTCTCTGCTCCTTCCCAGCTCCTTGTTCCCCTCCTCACCGGCAGAGCATGAGAGGCTGAAGTGTCCTTGATTAGGGTAAGCACTAATTAGCAAGAACTAAAACACTGGTGTGTTGTCAGCATTGTTCTCACACTAAATCCAAACACAGAGCTGTATCAGCTGCTAGGAAGAAAATTAATTTTACCCAGTGAAAACCAGGATAATTACACAGGTCCTGATTTTTTTTCTGTGTATGTGTCTGTTTAACTTGTGTTAGAGTTCTGCATGCCTGTTTGATGGAGTATTACTGGTCTTGTTTAACAGCTTTATTAGTTTAGAAGGTAATGGTTATTCTGTTTCTTAAAAAAAAAAATAAAGTCCCCACTATTGATAAGACATAGTTGCTGTTCTTTTATTTAATGTTATAGCTTACACAAATTACCTAACAAAAGTGAGGAAAAAGGAAAAAAGCCCAATCTGTAAGCTTGTTTCTGGAGGATTTGCTGGCTTAATCTGTATGGTGGTGAAAGCTACCCCCTTGTTGCAGAGCTGCGGTCTGCTTGTGCCTTAGACAGCAGTGCAGGTGATGCTGGCCTCCACCCTGGTTGTCCTTGTTGAAGGATTTTAGTTACTTCTTTCTTTATTCTGTAGAGAACAAAGTGAATTCAATGTCCATGGTCCTCAGTTGTCTTCTGGCAGTGTCTTCTGGTGAGTGCTGCTAAGGTGGAAACGAGCAATGCTGGCAAGGTGGTCCACAGGTTCTGTCACCTGTTCCTGGACTTGCAGAGGGCTCCCATCCACTCCTGTTGCTTCTGGAGAGAGGATGATGGACATTTGGGAACTGAATGAAATATTGGAGGATTTCTTAGTATAAATATTGTCGGCAGAGATCAGAACATTTCACCCTTTGGTGTCAGGCAGTGGCACGGGTTGAGATCTAAGTGGCGTATCTACATATTTCGACAAAACATGCTGCCTCTCCTGCCTTCACATTCACTTTTAAGTTTCATTGGCAGACAGATTGCGTTTTATGTCCTTTCTCTGCACATTATGCCAGAAGGTTCCTTTGCAGAAAATAAATTTATAGTGACTAGCTGATAAAGGTCTTTCCGCAGCGGTCTTGCAGGAACCTGTTCGGAGCCATCCTTCCCGTGGCGGTGGCATTGCTCAGCCGTCTCTCCCAGCACCAGAGGTGACAGCCTACCTGCAGTGTTCTCCGTTGCATCTTTCCATTGTAATTTTCCAGTTCGTGTCAAGGAGAAACTGAAATTTGTAAATGGAGAATTCATGGATAACTTGGTCCAAACGGTTTTGCTGACTTGAGCTATGTGGTCTCACAAAACTGCTTTTTCAGGTAGGAGCTGTCAGGTTTATTTGATTATGGGTGGCCTCTGTATATGTGCTGAAGTGCATATGTGTGCGAGTACGTGTATGTATTTGCTCTTCAAAACTGATATTCAAGCAAAGAACCAACTGCTGATGTTGGTGACATGCTGCTGTGGTTTGATGCCAGTGAGTGGTTCAGCAGTGCCATTGCATACCGAAGTGATCCCGTGTTTTGATAACATTGCTTTTAGGTTTTGCAGAACCACAGTCAGTTTTATGTATGTAAGCTATTCAAGTTTTTAACAGTCTCTCAGATCTGCTGTTTTACATCTTCCCCCCCTTTTTTTTATGAATAGAGGTAGGCAAATGAAAAATAGCCTAGCAATCAGAAATTGTTCTTCACAAAAGGTTAGTAGTGAAAGTGGAGATGTGAAAGTACTTTTAAACAGCTGAGGTAGTCTTTGGAATGATTAAAAAAAAAAAAAAAGAGCCAACATATTTTTTTTCTCTCTCATTTCTTTAAATTGAAGTAAAAAATCTTTTGAAATAATGGAAATTAAACATGTGTTTGTCTCCCCTGCTGCAGCATTCTGAGCAGAATTACAAAACCCAAACCTCAGCTGATTTGCTGTAGTTTGCTGAATTCTGCCTCTTGATATTTTGCAAGAACAGACTATTGTCTAATACCAAAGCAAGAATTTTGGCTGTGCATTTATTGTGTTAATGGGGTTAGAAAAAAGTGCTTCAAGGTTTTGTTGAAGCTTATCCAGTAACAAGATGTGTTGAGATGACTTGCATATCTTAATAGCAAATTTTTCATCTCATTAATAAGGAGGAAATGTAAAGAATATTATCAAAATAGTCTGTCTGACATGCAGAAAATGTTAAACTTTATCACATTGCAACACAAATAAACTCATTTATGGCCGCACAAAAAATGATTATGCCTTGTGTTTGCCTACTATAAATTTGATTTATTCCTATAGTAATTACAGTCGCTGATTCAGTAAAAGTTGAAAACATTTTTTTTTTTTCCCCAAGCAGAAGACTTCTGCATTCCCATTGCTACTGCAGTGCAACACTTTGAACTTGCTTAGCAGACGTGACAAAAGGTTTTAATTAAAATACTAGTGAGATAAAAAAAAAAATCATTTGTCTGCATTAACTTTGTACATTTCTCATAATTCTTTAATTCTTGTAATAAAGGAAAAATAGCATGACTGAGATAAGAGGTTGTCCTCCCTCCTCACTCCCCCTCGTCAGTAAAAGATTGTGTCAGAGCTCTGGGATGTTTTGCTTAATCCCAGTGTGGGCTCTGAAGTACCGCTGAGATGTTACTTGTTGGTGCAGGGATGCGTAGGAGATACTTAGGAGGTTTTATTCACCAGCAGGAATATGAATGTGGCATGGTTAGGGATATGCTGAAATCTATACAGGTATCCCAAGTAATTGTAAAATAACTCATTCTTGAGTTATGCGTCATCTGAATATTCTGAAATTAAAGAGCCAGTTACAAAACTGGTAGGGTAGCACAGGGTCCTCCAGGAATTTTTCTGCCCAGTCCATGCTGAATTTGAGATGAGCCCAAAAATTGAGATGAGCGTCAGAGTTCATTAAATCTTTCCACTCTTATTTTGCTACCTTGTAATAAATATCCAATTAACTGAAATCTGATTTAAATAATGATGTAAATCATGAAGAAACTTTGATGTAAATCAGTCACTTTGATCTTACTTTGTTACATTTCTCAAAGGAGAGGTTAATTATTAGTAGTTTGGTAATTATTAGATTGCCTTGATTTGCTGCTAAGTACAGCTTTTACACTAAGATAACACCTTTTGTCAAGATTATTATAAGCCTATGTTATAATTGCCTAACTATGTCAAATAAGCATTCAGGTACTTCATGCTCATATTTTTGGTAATAAAATATTTGTTTAACATATATCGAGTGCTGAATATACAGTTGCATTGATGTAAGAATTTGAATTCAGTTGAAATGCATGGAACAATGTTAGCTATGTTATTCCTAAATTTACTGCATGCATAAATCAAAAGCCAAACCTATTGCATTTTGCTTTTTGAATTGGTAAGGGAGTGTTTTCAAGGTTTAAAATAGTCAAGATATTAACTCTGGGTAGTGACTAGAAAGTGGTTTTGGCCCTGAAGGGTTTCGTAAGTGGTAAATCTCATCCTCTTGCACTTAATGTTTATTTCTGCATCAGAAAATGAAAATAAATCTTCATGCTATGTTATTTCTTAATTGATTTCTTATTTTGAGCAAAACAAGTCATTGAATTGAACTAACTGAATAAACTGAAATTAGGAAAAGAGCTATTTCTGCATCAGCTGACAGGTCAGTCACTATTTTGAGTGGGTTTAGTGCATTACTTTCAGCTGTTCAGCCCGGTGATTTGCCCCTCAGGCTTGGGAAGCAACTCCAGGTTTTTTTCAACATAGATTAGATTTGAATACTTTTGATGCATGAATGTTTTTTAATGTTGTGTTTACTTATAAATATATAAAATATGTTGTAATGCTTTAGAAACGTAAACCTATTTTTAAGTAGTTTAAAACATTATTTAAATACCTGTTAAAAGTCAATGTTTAGTTTGCTTCTCAAGGAAAAACCCTTAATGTGAAAATACAAATTCATGTATCTGGGTGCTTCTATTTGGTGTTACTTGTGTAAGCACATTGCAGGTTTACAAGAAATAAGGACACTGATGATCTGAAGTTGTTCATTGTGCTTAGTTTACAGTTTGGTACTGTTAATACACTTTAAATGTGTAATGCTGATACAGCCATTGTAATTAATGTGGAAATCTGTGTTGTGTTGTTTACATTTGTTGTCACATTCAATTTTCTGTAAGTTTCAGAAGATACAAGTATTCAGAGCATGATGATATAAGGGTAGAATTTTGGAGTAAAATGGATATGCAATGCATTTATTTTACTGTTATCAATATATTCCAATTTTTTTGTCCTTTATTTACGTATATAAAGTTGAAATACAGGCACCTCTGAGACAGGATTTTGGCTTATTTTACTAAGCAAATAATAGAGTGTATTGTAAATAACTTTTAAAAGAGCTCTTTATTTTAATACCTTCTGTTATAGAAGATCACTCGCTGGGGATGATAACTCATGGTAATTCTGGTAGGGAGAACTGTTTATTTAAAAATATGCTTGTCTGGATTTTGTGAGTATATCCGTCCACCTTTAATATGCATCTGTAATAGATGCTCTGTACTAATGGATGTGTGATACAGTAAGTGTGTTCATCTGTTCTCCCTTCGAACACATGTATTTTATTTTAGGTTACAGCTCACCTTTAATCACTTGACAGAGATTGGGTATTCCAGTCTGAACAATTATTGCAATTCCAGCTCTTGTCTAGGACAGTGGTGCTCCTGCTGAAAGGAAAACCTTTTAAACTCATATAGGGATGCTGGGGAGGGACTCTTCATTAGGGACTGTAGTGAGACGACAAGGAGTAACGAGTTCAAACTTAAACAGGGGAAGTTTAGATTGGATATAAAGAAATTCTTTACTGTAAGGGTGGTGAGGCACTGGAATGGTTTGCCCAGGGAAGTTGTGAATGCTCCATCCCTGGTGGTGTT
>JANRGW010045725.1:17226-32477 GCA_024733675.1 Psilopsiagon aymara | reverse complement strand
GGAGCCATTTTAACTGCACGAAGCTGCGGGGAGGCCGGGGCGGCGGCGGCGGCGCAGGCCCCGCGGTGAGGCGGTACGTGATCCCCGGGGAGAGAAGGGCGACGGGCGGGCGGGGGAGGATGCGGCTTCCTTGGGCTGCTGGCCTCCGCCGGCTCTGCGTGCCGCCCGCGCCTGGAGCGGCTGTCGTCGGCAGTCTGGGGAGGGCTGGAGGGGGAAAGGGAACTTCTGGTAAAGTGCAGCACCAGCGCCCGCTGGGCAAAAACTAATATAAACTGAGCCGCGAGTAACAGCGATGTTCGGAGCGGGAGCGCCCGTGTGTCGCCCCGGGCGAAGGGCACTGTGTGTACAGCTCCATATGTGTTGCAGCTGATTTCACCGTGTTCTGTAATTGTGTCCCCTTCGAAGCTGTGGCTGTGTCAGGCAGGCTGCTGAGCCGGACGCCTTGGGCAACCACTCTATAAGATAGACAGTCTATTCCAGAACTGCATTTACCAGGACCGCATTATCATGTAGCCAAGCGAGTTGGACGAAGTGTTAATAATGAGCGCTGCGGCTCTGGGCGCTTTTGCTCCAGCGTTCGCCCAGTGTGGTCCCGAGTGACTTTAAAATGGCAGGTTTGTTGTTTCGAAGTTGGGTCGCTCACTGCGCCTGCGACCTTGTTGCGGTTCCAAGCTCACTCAGCGGTGTCGTTCTGAAACAGAGGGAGTTAAACTGCATAAAAGAATGGGGCAGGTGTGCACCTTTTCCTTGAAATGATTGTGAAACAATGGTCATGGGCATGGCATGCATGGCAAAGGGACAGACCAATTATAAAATGGGCTTAGTGGTAAGTGTAATGGGAGAAGAAAATCCTGGAGGTAATTGCGGTGTGTCAGATTGTTTTTTAAACTTCCAGTGGATGAAAAGCCACCTTGATTCTCCTAATTATGAACTTCTGAACTCTAGCACAGTATTTTAGAAAAGAAAAAGTGTTTCTGCCTTGTTTATCGTTGAACAGAAATGCAGGCTACTATCATTAGAACTTTTGTCTGAGTATCTAACTTTGGACCCTTTATTTTGGTCTTCCAGTTGAGAAATAAAGTTGGACATCTTCTTGCTGAAAATTGAATGTCAGTGAGTTCAAAGTGTTGCACTCAGGGCAGTAGTTTCCAGTTTCATTTGCTTTATGGAGCCTATATCTGAGAAGTACAATGGAGTCTTGCTTAAAACTGTGATCGGTGGCAGGGAAAGGAGGGCAGGAGGCAGCCATTAAGTAAGTGGTTGTGTTTTGGTGAGGCCAACTCTTGTCTTCAGCTTTTCCAGTGTTCACTCTTATCTTCCTTCTGCTTTGTACAGTGCATTGTGTGCTTTTACCATATTCTGATTTTGTGATTTGCCTTTTTTCTTTCTAAAAGCCACAGTTTTGGGGAGATTTATTTGGTGCACTGTTTCTTGTTGAAAAATCCACAGAGAAAATGATAAAACTACAGAGGAAAAGCTCAGGAAAAAAATAAATCCAACCAACAAAATAAAAAAAAACCCAAACAGTTTGAGTTAATGGTAGAAGGATTTTACTGAAAAATCCTGTAATATATTTGCATCTTCTTTTTTTTCATTGTGAGTTCTATTTTCGGATCGTAGGGCTGAGGCAACAGCTGTGTTGCAACTGGCAGAGTGTGGGCCTCCCTTCCCTTACCTCTTTCGTCCCCTTCTTTCTGCTGGACCCTGTTAAGACATCCAGCCTTAAAAGCTGGAGTTATCCTAAGTCGGCTCCCAGGCTGCAGCTGCTTATCTGGGGTCGAACACTTTTTGTGTGCTAAAGGGTAAGTAGCTGCTGCTGCTTTCTCTTGAGCATGGCTTCTTGGGGGAGCAGTTCCACTTTGACGGCAAAGCTGCTATGTTCAGGTGCTCTTGCTGCTGCACAAGGTCTATGCCAGGGCTACAGAGGCATCTGGGTGCAGTGGTGGAGCTGGGAAAAAATGATTTGAAAGTCCTCCAAGTCTGACAGATGACAGCTTGGACAGATCTTCTAGAAGGCAAGGAAGTAGATTAGAAGGGACAGAGAGAGACGGCATTTGTTTTTGTTGATTTTTATAGCCAAAGCCTGTGTTTGTCTCAAAAGAAAAACCCAAACCAAAAAAACCCCAAAACATTTTCTTCTCCCCCTTGCCCCACGGCAAGGATCTTTCAGTTTGGATCGAGTTTGTGGTTGTTGAGAGATGAGCCATGGGAGTGGTATCATTAGATGCCAGTTAGCTTGAACATCATTTCCAGACCCATGCTTTTAATAGAAGTGCTTGTTTTCTAATGTGCTTTCTTTTCTTTCTTTTCTTTCTTTTCTTTCTTTTCTTTTCTTTTCTTTTCTTTTCTTTTCTTTTCTTTTCTTTTCTTTTCTTTTCTTTTCTTTTCTTTTCTTCTTTTTTTCTTTTCTTTTTCTTTTTATTTTCTCTTTTTTTCTTTTTCTTTTTCTTTTTCTTTTTCTTTTTCTTTTTCTTTTTCTTTTTCTTTTTCTTTTTTCTTTTTCTTTTCTCTTTCCTTTAAATCTATTGAGCATTAGAATTGCCAAGTCCATGATCTTGGCACTCAAATCAGAAGAAAAAAGAACAACCCAAGAAGTAAACGTCCAGGTTTGAAGAATCTTGTTGGCCTGGTATAGCCTGATGTTTCAGTATTGCTGCTAGCTCATACTTCAGTGGCATGTGTTACTCCTCGGACACTTCCGCATATAAAAAGAACACCACCACGAGGTGTATATGCGTACCCTTTTCAGCACAGCTGTATTCATGGGAGGGGATACAGTAGGGCTGTGTCAGGTGAGCTGATAGAAAGGACTTTGTAAGGAAAATGTAGTATTTCACTGTGTATTGGAAGAGCAGCTTTGATCTCCAGAACAGCTTTCGCTTCTTGCAAGTGTTAGCAGAAGTTTCCTGGCTTTCTCTGGCAGATTTTGTTGTTTTCACTGACAGTTTTGGTTACTCACTGAAGTCATGTTGGGTGTGCAAGGAGCAGCAAGGACTTTCCCCCACCAGGGTGATTCAGCACAGGAGTGGCAGGAGGTGGAGTTCACATTTCCAGCCTTGGTTATGATCTGCTCTGTAAAAGCTGAAACTTTGCTAGCATAGGCCAGTGATTTATTGTGCTTACTGTTTTAATGCCAGTGATGTGCTTTAGAGATTATTTGCTTCCTTAAATCTGACTGAAGTGTTGTTTCATTACATCTTACTTAAATGTTCCTTCACAGATAAAATAGTTGCTGGAGACTACACGTGGTGAAATTTGGAGTCTTTTGCTTATCAAAAGTCCACAGCAGCCATGCGAAAGGCTCTAGACATTCACACTCTAATCTGTGTAGAGGTAAAACCAATTTATTCTTCAGTATGGGCCTGTCCTGCAGCAAAGCTTCCCACTGTGTCAACCTTTGGGCTAAAAGGATCCCATTAGATAGGGACTAAAGTTTATGCATTCCTACCTTGATGTGCTTTAAGCCTTAACTACCTACCAGCTATCTTCAGTGATGAATCGGTTGGCTAAAGCTCAAGTCATTAATTTGTCCTTAAAGAGATCCCTCATCCTGGGGTCACATGTGTCTTTGTACTAGGTTCAGGTTTGAATGTGAAAATTACAGCCTCCAGTTCTTAAACTTGCATGTGAAAATCACTTTGTTCTGCACTGGGGGAAAAAATTACAGTTACGATAATTTGCTAGGAATACAAATACTAACTGCATAGGTTGGGAACTGTGGGAAAGGGTTGTTTTCTAGATGGATTGAATGTCAGTGTCTGCTTCTATAATTAGGCATTTTAGTCTATTTCTAGAGCACCCTATATTTAACTCATCGCCAACATTTCTGTGTGAATATATGGAATACATCTTTCATTTTGAGGGGGGTGTTTTGTACTTGTTGAAGTGTTACTGGTGGTGCGCTAACGGTCTCATCGCTTCACTTGCGAGCTCCTTCCGCATTTGCCTCACTCACCTTCTTGAGTGGTAGTGGTTTGACTGCTTCAGTGGGCTTGATATAAATGTCATCCCACACGAGACTGAGTGTCAGAACTGAAAGAAATGGGTGGGCTTGGTTGATTCAAATTGTTGTCTGCCATTGAGAGAAAAAGCATGTCAATGTATATTGTGGCTGATACACTGTTTGTCGTGCTGTGTGTTCCTCTAGAGTTACTTGTGTTTTTCATGGGATCTTCTGACAGGGTTAATAAAGCTGACAGGTTAGGAGAAATCTACCTTGCTTTCATGAGCTTTGTGACAAGTCACTTCTGCCGTTCTCCAGTTTCTTTCTATCTCAATGTTTGTTCAGTTTTATATTGCAGCTAGAGAAAGAAGCAGCAAAATGTGATTGTGAAACTACAACTTGTAATGCCCAGGGCTGACTGCTGACAGAACATTAATGTTTAACTTGCCCTTCCAACCAGCCTCAATTTCAAGTTAAAAGCAAGTTGACAAGAACACTGCTAGTTTTCTCCTTTTTGTGCATGCTGCTTGTGCTGCATTAGATAATTTTGGAGCTAACAAGAATAGTTTCCCAGGGATGTGATAGCATGGTTTGTTTTTAGTGGAGGCTGTCCTTCCGACCAGAAAATGACCCTCTCTAGAAAGAGCTTTCATGAAAACTGTATCTTGAAGGCACCAGGGCTTGCACAGTGTCTGCTGAAGGCAGAATTTAGCCTGACATTGTCCTTGGAGGTGGTGGTTATCCACTCCCGTTCTCTTGGTGTGTTTGCTGGTTTGTGCCGTTATTTTCCCTCCCTTTGCAGAGCCTCTGTAAACTATTTACTCTCTGTAGCTGTTCAAGCTTTGTCACAGTGAAGAAAACAATTATGAAGCTTGCATGCTATGGAATACATAGGGTGGCAAATGCGCACTAATGGCAAGAATTTACTACCTGTGTCCCAGGGCCTCTGAACCAGCTCCTCTGTGAGCCCAGTGAGAGGGGCTCCAGGAGCCCTTGGTAGGGAGCTGCTGCAAGGCTGCCATCCTGTAGTGTTTTGTGTTTTCAAAAAAACCCAACCAAGTTTTGTTTATTTCAAAAAGATAAAAGAAGGAACTGTAGAGAGGAAGTGCCTGTTTGGAGCTTCATTTCTTTACAAAGGTGGTTTAGGCATATGAATGAAAATGAAACTTTCTGTTTTGAGAAACAAACTCAAGTTTGACTGCTAGGCGTTTTTAAAGTACTGGCCCTTTTCTGTTCCAAAAGAAGTGTTTCTTTAAACACCAACTAAAAGCAACAGTGAAGTAAGTTATTTTTTTAAGCAACTAAGTGAATACGATTTTACTTTGATAGGGTCATAATACAGAAAGCCATTATTTTAGACCATTTGAAAGTGGGCTGTGGACAGGTTTGCTGAGAAGAAAACCAAGAAGAAAGCTTCTGCTAGTAGAATATTTGTGCGTCAGTAGAATACATGTACACTTCTGAAGGACATAATGTCTGAGTAATGTATGTCTGATGTAAGACAACATTCTACCAGTTGTTTCTACAAAAAAGCTGATTGTCTTTTAATACAGTCCTTCAAATGAGTTGTACTAAGTGTTTTTTCAGTGGTAATGGGCTAGAAATAATTCTCAACAGTAAGAAATGTCAGAAAACCTTTGCCGTCGGTGAGAGCTCAGTCTTGCACATGCTTCGTTCAAAAATAATAGGGATGTTTGCAGAAAAGGTTCAACACTTTTGAAGCCATGTAATTAGAAAAGGTGCATTTTGTGTCTGGATTCTGGTGTTCATGGTGTTCGAAGCTTCTCTGACAGGTGCCCTGCCTTCAGGTGAACTTAGGAAGCGTTTTGCTAATTTGTATTGCCAGGCTTTGTAAATATAAGAACTATGATGATACTTTATTGATACACCATGATTTAAAATGTGTGCATTTTAGGGGAGAGATGGTAGCAGTTATTAGTTGCAAATAGCTAGGTAAAACAGTCACTGCCCTGAGTGAAAAGACATCAAATAGTTTACGTGCTGCACAGATTCAACATACCTGGGGAAAAAATAGCAATAAATCAGTGGGAGGTTTTGTGGGCTCATTTTTGCTGTCTTACATGAGGATCTCTAGATCAAAGAAAGACTGTGTGGAGAAAGCAGCTTGCTTTCTGACAGAGATTGCCTCGGGAGAACATGTTACACGCTGTCTGTTGTGAACAAGCCTGGCTGGATGGGAGAATGATGCTGGTGCCTCGATGCTGTTGCCAGTATCCTCACACACTGTGTGCTTACTGAGCTTATGTGCACACTGAAGGTGCTTCAGCCTCACCCCAGCTGCTCATTTTCACTTCCAAGTGAACATTGGGTGCGTAACCACCCCCATCACTTGGCAGCACATCCCCTTAAGCCCATGTGGCAATGGTTTACTTGGATATGCCCTGAAGCACTGAAGGGAGGTTTCGACCAAGCAAGTTTTCTCAGAACTGTCCTGGAGGTGATGGTTTGTAAATCCTTAAATGGTTCATTTAGCATCTGCCCTGGCCCTGAGCTTGCCCTTAGGTTCTTGACTCAACAGTAAGCTGCGCTAGTTGAGCTAAAGTTACAATTTAAACTCTTGCCCTATGTTTTCATGAGCATTCAAATTTGCACCATGTCACAGAATCACAGAGTCACAGAATGGTTTGGGTTGGAAGGGACCTTAGAGCTCATCCAGTTCCAACCCACCTGCCGCCAGCAGTGACACCTTTCAATAGACCAGGTTGCTCAAGCCCCCCCATTCAACCTGGCCTTGAACACTGCCAGGGATGAGGCAGCCACAGCTTCTCTGGGCAATTTGATTTAATATGCACCATTAGTGAGAGTGAGAGGTGAGCATGACCATGCCTGGATGTTTCTATGGCAGGAGCACTCATCTGGCTACCTCGGTGTTGCTTGTGGGACGCCACCCTCTTTTTTTCTAGTGCCTTGCTGCCATCCCCTCCCATCCATCGTCTGAGCTGTTTGTGTGAGCAACCCCTTATCTGGTTCAGCAAGATATGAGCCAACTTGGCAACTCTGGTGTCCATGCCAGGGGAAGTCACAGGGCTGGTTGTCTGAACCACGTTAGGCATTGATTTCAGAGTGAC
The DNA here is from genome assembly GCA_024733675.1 of Psilopsiagon aymara. Classification (NCBI taxonomy): domain Eukaryota; kingdom Metazoa; phylum Chordata; class Aves; order Psittaciformes; family Psittacidae; genus Psilopsiagon; species Psilopsiagon aymara. Next base: position 25,445 of record JANRGW010045725.1, on the reverse strand, counting down.
AGGAGCTGTGGAGTTTTTAAGAGCCAAAGTTGAGAAATAAAGGGGAGGACAAAGTAACACAATTGTCTTTGGAAGGGAGGACCAGTTTCCATGGCCAAAGCTTCAACAAAGTGATAATTAGGAGTTAGCTGTCTTCTACACACCACATTTAAACTCTCCCGAAGTCTTGTTTTCCAAACAGGCCATCTGAACACCACAGCTAGATACTTCTGATTGAGAGGAAGGGCGCGTTAACTAATAAATTTGGATTTGCCTAAAATTATGTAGAGGCATGAGTCTTGATAATATAAAATGGGAGAAAAAGGTATTTGTTATTTGGGGAATATGTACAAAGAAAAGCTTTTGGTGGAGGGAGAAGCTTTTTGCTTCTGGGAGAAGGGGAATGAAACGCAGGGATGAAAACCTCACCACCGCATCTTTTTGAAGGAATGTTAACTTCTTGCTTTGCTTAAAAATATTCTGGTTATTCCTGCCTGCTACATCAGGTTATTGAAATGAAACGATGACCTTTTCTCCGAGCCTGAAACAATATAGGAGCAAAGGAGGCGTCTGGGAAGATTAAACCTCTTACCTCAGCTAGAAAATGTTCAGATAGAGCTGCAGCTCTGAGGATGCCATATTCTTGCTGAGTCTAAAAATGTAAGAATGAGGAAGAATTTTCAAAGTTGATTATGGTCAGTTGCCAAGAGCAATGCTGTGATAAATTATTAACTCATTGCACTGTACTGCCTCGTAGTGCAAACATGGTTATTGTGCTCTGCTTAGTAAGTCAACACTGTAAAAAATTCCTTGGTTATCTGGAAAATGTCTTCTTTGGGATGTTTATTAAAAGGACACTGTAGGTTTGAAATATCATGTTCCCCTCTGGTTAAAACAGGTAGAAATCTCTGAAGGCAGTTTCTTGCTTGCTGTCCAGGGGCTTCGTCAGTGGGTGTCTGTCAGCTAGATTTCACTTTTGTTTCTTTCTCTCTATGGAGCTTCAGTGTGATCCCTCCTGCCCCCCCCCCCCCAAACACACCCGTGGCAGAACAGTTAGGTCGCTAGTTACAGGGACATGAGGCAAGTTGACTGTAGTTGTGCAGGAAAAGCAAGCCTGTGGGGAGCACTCCTCTCTGTTTGCTGCAGCCCTGTCAGAGACAGAAATGCTGTTTGGGGCATGCCTCTTGCTGATGCCATCCAGCAGCAGCTTCAAGGAAGAGACTTTCAAATTTGTAGGAACTGAGGCATCCTGATTTGTTTTGCTGTTATAAACACAAATATGACAACATTTACCTTTCTTTTTTTGTTTAAAATACGCAGAGCCTGAAAACTGAGGTGATCTTAAGATGCTTCAAAATCAGTTATAAAGGAATACCCCCACCCTTATTCCAGCCTTATGCTGCTGTTTCGTTGAATTTCTGGCTAATTTAATCGTGTATAATCGAGATAATAAAAATGATTATGCTTGTAAATACAGCTTTTTTGATGTTATGCTTAGCATTAGAACACTAGTAGCACACCATGAAAATAAATGCATATAATGATCTTGAAAGGCTTGCTGTAATAAAATCTGTAGTTCATTAGCAGGATACAGATGAACTTTCAGGGTTAAAAAGAATATCCAGCTTGAGAGTACTGTTTCTGGATCAGTGTCAGCATCTGCCACCCCAGTTTTCTTAGGAAAACATTGAATCCTGCCAGTACATGTTGCAAGATATGACCAGCGTGACTTACAAACTAAGAAGCAAATCTACAGAATGCTGTTGGCTACGTAGTATTGTTGGAGTCCGAGATGGAAAATAAATGTTTGGTGGGTTTTGGGTTGTTGGTTTTTTTTTCAGCTCTTTTCTAAGCCCTTTTGCCAATCCTGCAAAATTTCGTAAGGTTCAGCTCGTGCTTCAAGGCTTTTTTGTTCAGAAAGGCTTTTGAGCAACCATTAATTTGTATCTTTTTTTAATTTGTTGGCTGTTTGGGATTACTGGAGTATTTGTCGAGGGTGGGACTTGCATCTGCAGTGGAGGTCAGAAATGCTGCGGAAGGGAGCTTCTGCTACAAGTTCTTCCACTGGCTTTCTCTTAGTGTCTGGTGCGTTCTCATTCAGGGATTTCATTCTGCCTTGCATGGCATGAAAGGGTGAAGTGCCCAGTGACATGGACGGATGTAGTCTTCGTTTTGTGAAGCCCTGGACAGCTGTGGTTGTCTGGCATAACCAGATGGTCACAGTGCTCAGATGGGAGCATGAGAAAGCGTGCTCTGTTGGAGGAATCTAGTTACAGACTAGGTTTCTAGTTAGAAACCTGGAGAATTTGGAGCCTGGTCATTTTTAGGAAGTTGCAGGCTTGGAGGTTGCTGCTCTACCATCAGTGCCAGTCACCATGGGAAGGCATTTTTATTCCCAGCTCTTCTGGGATGGAGATGGAGCACCGTAGGATGGAGCACATTTTAGGTAGAGAGCCTCGATTCCATAAAGGATAAAATGTGCCACAAACTCCATGAAGTCCAGTTAAGACATTTTTACTGCTTTCAATCTTATGCAGAAAATGCTCCTAGACTGTAGCAGTAGATGGTAGTATTAAGTCTGCTAGAGATCCACCAGTTATTGTATTTCCCAGCTTAATTACACCAGTAATATGTCTCCTGTTGCTTTAGTTGTAACCCTGCAGAAACAGCTCAAAATTGGTTTTCCTCAGCTTCATACCGCCAGTTGGCCGTTGGTGGAGGAAGGGTAAGAGGCCATCTTAATAATTTCTCATCCTACTTGGAAGTAATAGTTTTTAGACTGGCAAAGGAGAAGGTGTTTTCTGACAGGTGACACTATAGGGTGATTGAAGACGAATCAGAAGACTAGTTGGAGAGAGGCTAAGTAAAGCACATTGGTACTAAAGCATATAGGTACTGTAGAAATTACAGCTGTGCTGGAGTTTCTGCTTTTCACTGAAATTTTGCTTTGTCTGGCAGTTGGTTCTTTGCTTGCTTAAGTTATATTAAGTCTTGCGCTTATTTTGTTGGTACAAAATGCTACTTCAGCATTTCGGTTTTGTGGTAGACTAATGGGTGTTGCTCTAGGTATTAGTATTAGAGAAGTCCTTTACATCATCTAACCTGTCTCCTTTTCCAGAGCAGGGTGGTCCCATTATGTAGATGAATAGTTGGCATATTTGGCACTGTGGTTTCTGCCACTGGATGTGGTTCATAGAATCATAAAGTTTGCAAGGGACTTTAAAGATTATCCAGTTCCAACCCCCTGCCATGGGCAGGAACACCTTCCACTAGAGCAGGTTGCTCCAAGCCCCGTCCAACCCAGCCTTGAGCACTGCCAGGGATGGGGCAGCCATGGCTTCTCCGAGCAACCTGTGCCAGTGCCTCACCACCCTCACAGTGAAGAACTTCTTCCTAATGTCTAATCTAAATCTACCCCCTTTCATTTTAAAACCGTTCTCCCTCGTCCTGTTCATGTCAGAAGATTCTGCTTGTTTGCTTCTTCATCTGTTAAGTCAAGTTACTCAGTTTTTTTGGTGGAGTTTGAGCCTGTTTGAGGAAGGCTGGAGCTGGCTTGTATGTTGTCCTGGGCCATGCAAGGTGAGAACATACCACCAGCATTGTATACCCTGCTTTGGTGGCCTTCTGGGGCCATGTCTCTGTACACTTGACCTGATTACATTTTATCTATCCAGCTGCTGCCTTTCTGTGCAAGGGGTTAATTCACTTAATTTCTGTCTGTTTTTTTCAAAGGCATCACAGATTTTCTCCCCCTCACGGGAGGCCATGGCCTGTGCAGGAGGATGCTCAGTGACAAGCACATCGGGGGGATGTGGCTGTGCAGGCAGGAAACACTCCTCACTGGGTCGTGGTATCTTCTGCCGTGCTTCCTGTCAGTTAAACCACGAGCAGGGGAGCAGATGCACCCAGAGATGACAACTCTGCTGCCTGCCCTGGGCAGCCATTGTGTAACAAACTGTATTCTCAAGTGCTTACTTGCGCCTGCTTAAAAAAGGGCATGGAATATTGTGGTGCCTTTGTCCTTGAAGCTGGCATAGCAAGAGTTGGTCATCCCCTGAGCCGACAAGCTGTATATCAACATCTTTGTGAGCCTGGGTGCCATAATATCTGTATTATTTGTTCTATGGTGCTGAGGTGAGGTAGAGAGAGGTGTCCAGGTTCATGAGCTGGTGGCTGTGGCAGGGTTGTGCTGCCTTCTGTTACAGGATGAGACCAAGCTGGGCACACAGCTCAGCCCAGAGTGACTGGGGCTGTTCTCCCTGGGCAGTTTGGTTCCCCCCATCCTGCTGCCTTGCTTCCCCACAGCTGGGGAGTCAGGCTTACCCACGGAGCCGTGCGGTGGGGCTGTGGTGGGGTGGCACAGGGACATGTGCAGCTGGCACCTTGGATGTCTGACTTAGTTCTGCCAAAGACACAGGAACTTGAATGATGAAAAGGGGAAGAGGCGAGGCTTGCATTTCTCTACACCTGCTGTGTGGGAGCTATGGAACTTTCCAGAATACCCCAATTCTGTAAGTCTTTTCACCTAACACTCATAAATTCTGTCCCTGGTTCTTCAGCAGTGCGTGAATGCCTATGTCCCCCAGGAACAGGTCTGTGTTCGTGTGAGAGTGACAAATGCTTCAGCCCAAACACTTCCCCAGACCTTATGAAATGAGGACTACTGGCCCGTCCAGACTCTGCCTTCCCTTGAGGGGCCTTTGCAGACCCTGCTCCTTCTCCCCATCACTCTTAAAAGAAATAATTTTGCTTTTTGATAGTAAACTTATTGGTCTTTAAGTCATGTTTCATCACTGTTTGGAACCCTGTGGTGGGAACTGATAATCTAGCAACAAGTCAGGAGATAATTTATGTTCTCTTAAAAGCCAAGATCACTAGATTGAAATTCCCCAGATGCGTAGTCTCCCTTCTCAATCCCAGCCCGTGCAAATACTTCAGAATATAAAATTTAAGCTATGCTGATCTATTAGAAGAAAAATGTACAGATGGCATGGGGATATTAGTTTCTGTGTTATTCTACATAGCTGCAAGCTAATGTACTTCTTGTAATTACAGAAAGCATCATGAATCACACATTTTCAGAATAATCTGAGTGAACACATTGCATTTTAGAGAGTGTTAAAAGTGGCAGCTTAGAAACTTTTAATTATGGCTTAAGTGAATGTTCTCTGCTGTAAGCGGTCTCTCGCAGTTTCTAAAGGCATGATTTTAGGGGCACTGTTCTCTGGTTGGTTGGATGGCTGGATGTTCAGTACTGCAGTAATGCCTGTACTCTTCCTACTGTTAGTGCTCCTTCTCCAGTTTGGGCAGCCTTCATCACCTCATTGATTGAACCCATCAGCAGCTTCTAGGGAAGGATAATACTGAACAAGCAGGTGATGGACATTGTTTTAGAAAAGTCAGCTTGTCAGCTCAGGAGGGGACCACTCCTGCTATGCGGCTTCAAAGGCAGAGGCACCACCATATTCCATGTGCTTGGACTTGAGGCTACTGGTGCATGAAAAGCTGGACATGAGCCAGCATTGTGTGCTTGCAGCCCAGAAAGGCAACCGTGTCTTGGGCTGCATCAAAAGGAGTGTGATCAGCAGGTCAAGGTCCGCCTCTACTCTGCTGTTGTGAGACTCCTCTTGCAGTGCTGTGTTAAGCTTTGGGGCTTCCAGCACAAGAGGGACATGGATCTGTTGAAGCTGGACCAGAGGAGGGCCATGAGATGCTCACAGAGATGGAGCACCTCTGCTACGTTGAAAGTCTGAGAGATTTGGGATTGTTCAGCCTGGAGAAGAGAAGGCTCCTTATTGCAGCCTTGCAATACTTAAAGTGGGCTTATGAGAAAGATAGGGACAGTTTTTAGCAGATCCTGTGGTGATAGGACAAGAGGTAACGGTTTTAAGGAGGGGAGATTTAGACTAGACACAAGGAAGGATTTTTTTACAGTGAGAGCAGTGAAACGCTGGGACTGTTTGCCCAGGGTGGCGGGAGAAGCCCTATCATAGGAAGCATTCAAGGCCAGGTTGGATGGGACTGAGGAATTTGATCCTGTGAGCAAATGGATGGGACTGTGAGCAAGTGGAAAGTGTCCCTGCTCATTGCTCACACATGACCTTTAAAGGTCCCTCCAATCCAAATTATTTCATGATTCTATGGTTGTCTTAGAAAACACACCAAGGCTTTTTACCAGGGCCTGTAGTGACAGGGCAAGGCTGACAGTTTTAAACTGACAGAGGGGAGATTTAGACTTGGCATAGGGAAGAAATTTTTCACAGTGAGAGTGAGGAGGCACTGGCGCAGGTTACCCAGAGAAGCTGTGGCTGCCCCATCTCTGGCAGTGTTCAAGGCCAGGTCTCTCTGCAGGCACAAAGAAGTTGTCTCAGGAGGGGTTAGAGCTGAGACAATTCTGTCCCTTTTTCTGGGTACAATGGAGGTATATTCAGTGTGTCTGCGTTCAAGGAGATTATTGGGATAACCTGCACATAGAGCTCTTTGTGCTGCACACTCCACACCCTTCAGTAGTTGGCTGTCTAGTAACAAGGTGGTTTGTGTACTAAACAAGTTACAGCGAGAGCCTGAGGTTCAGTGGTGGTGCTCTTCTTTTGCTTTGTTTTGTTTTTTGAAGTCCCTCTGGCTATGTAACACTCACTTTTTCTAACCAGGGCCATGTCTCTCCCTCCTCACCTGTGTGTGTGTTGGTGGTCTCTTAAAGTCGTTTCCAAGCTCCAGTTCAGTTTTAAACTAATGTTTTGAGAGTATTCCTTCAGTTCAGAGCAAACTGGTTGGCAGGTGACTTTGCTCCCTTCTGTGCAGGAGAGCTTACTAATTGTGTTTACTTGAGCGTATCTGGAGTATTCTGTTGCTTCTTGCCTTTCACTGTGCCGAATGAATTACCCACACAGAAAGCACGTACCAGCTCAGAGCTGTGACTTGTGCTGAGAGAAGATGTGCAGTTACAGCCTCCTACCCCAAACAAGCCCTAGCCCCTTCTGCCTGTGAGTTTAAAAGCTCAGCTCTCTCATGCTATAATTTCCAATACATTTAAATGGGTTTTTGTTAGGCCTGAAGACAACACGAGTTGCAGCTACACTGATCTGCGAAACATGGTACACTAGAAATCAAGGGAAGAGTTCACATCAGGAGTAACAAACCTCACACCTTCATTTGGGAGACTAGCTTGAAGGTATGGAGTTTGTTTTGGTGTCCCACTTCAGGGAACAAGTCTGTCATGGCCTACATGACTTCTTTCGTGAACTCTGCCTGAACTATGGCAAAGAATCTGATTAAGCCAAAAATGAATTTGAATGCACTCATGCTAAAAACCCCCATTACATTAGGAAAGACAAACAGTAAGAAAAAACAGACTTGTCGGTCAGGTTAGTTCATGGGAGGGTGTTAATGAAGTCCGACTGACATCTCTGACTTCCTTGTCTGCAACTCTTCCTTATCAATCTGCTGACTTTTGGTATGGTTTGGTATTTCTTGTATTACCTTTCATTCCTGTTTCCACAGGGTTTTTTGAACCAAGTATTTCTGCTTGTGAAATGTTAGGGGGTGGTGTCATTCACTCTTCGCTTGGGCTTTTTTGTTGCTTTTTGAGGCTTTTTGGAATCTGCATACAAGCTTAGTGCAAACATCAGCTTTGGGGTTTTGACCGGTTAGAGTATTTGTTGTAATTTTTCTGAGAGATTTGCAGGAGTTGTGTCTCTCATGTTCCAACCTCATTAATTAACTCCCTGTCTGTGTCAGTAATAGTATTGGACTCTCCAAGCCCTTAAACAAAAAAATCGTAGTACTGCTTCTCTTAGTTCACTCATCAAACTATTTCAGAAAGAACTTACAAGAAGTACTCTCGATGGTCATGGCTGACTGGATGACAGAATGGATCCTTGGGGATGTATAAGAAAGGTGTGTGGGCACCGTGTGGGCACTGTGCTGTGTCTGGTTACAGACTGGAGAACACAGGCCGCTTCTTGCTTTAGTGGGAAAACCTCACTTAGGAATTCCTGTGATATAACCGCTGGAAATATGTGACTGAGAACTTAATTTTTTAAGGATAACTACAGGTTGGGCAGAGAAGAGATGGAGAGCAGCTCTGCAGAGAAGGACTTAGCGGTGATGGTTGATGAGAAGCTCAACATGAGCCAGCAGTGTGTGCTTGCAGCCCAGAAAGCCAACTGCATCCTGTGCTGCATCAAAAGGAGTGTGACCAGCAGGTCGAGGGAGGTGATCCTGCCCCTCTACTCTGCTCT
>JANRGW010045725.1:0-17126 GCA_024733675.1 Psilopsiagon aymara | reverse complement strand
ATCAAAAGGAGTGTGACCAGCAGGTCGAGGGAGGTGATCCTGCCCCTCTACTCTGCTCTTGGGAGACCTCACTTGGACTATTGTGTGCAGTTCTGGTGTCCTCAACATAAAAAGGACATGGAACTGTTGGTTTGAGTCCAGAGGAGGACCACAAAGATGCTCCGAGGGCTGGAGCACTTAAGCTATGGAGAGAGGCTGAGAGAGTTGGGGTTGTTCAGCCTGGAGGGGAGGAGGCTCCAGAGAGACCTTGTTGCAGCCTTTCTGTCTCTAAAGGGGCACTACAAGAAATCTGGAGAAGGACTTTTTATAAGGAAAAGTAGTGATAGGACAGGGGGAATGGCTTTAAACTGACAGAGGCAAGATTTAGATTAGATGTTAGGAAAAAATTCTTCACTGTGAGGGCAGTGAGGCTTTGGCACAGACTGCCCAGAGAAGCTGTGGCTGCCTCATCCCTGGCAGTGTTCAAGGCCAGGCTGGACGGAGTCTTGGGTGACATGGTCTAGTGTGAGGTGTCCTTGCCTGTTGCAGGTGGGTTGGAACTGGATGATCTTAAGGTCCTTTCCAACCCTAACCATTCTGTGGTATTTTTTGGGTAAAGTTAAATGAGGATCTTTGTGACAAAGATTAAAAAGCTTCAGGCAGAGTTTGCAAAAATGTGCTTTCACTGATTAACTTCATAAATAAGAAAGACTGAAATCTGATGGTTTTATCTGCATTTTACCCGCATACCATTTTAACCGCAGTGCTGACTGAAATGTGAATGCAAGTGCTCTTCTAAATCCAGAGCTATAATCTCTCAAAGACGAAAAATGCTTGTTTAGTGCTGTGTTAAGAAAGCAGCTTATAGGTAAGTGTTAGTTGCAGTGTTTTTTGGTACAGGCTGTACTGTTTCTCAGTAAAGTCCTCATAGCCACTTATTTTTTGCTTTGCTTAGATTTGGTCTGTGATTCTTGTCTGAAGGGTTAAAAAGTTACTTGAGTAAAGATCTAGGTTAAAGCAGCATGCAGATAAAATTATTCTTGTGTGTTTCATCCGTGCTCTCCTGAGTAAGCTCACCTGTATGAGTCTCATGGTGCGAGTACTGCCTTGTGTTCTGAGCTTTAGCAAAGTGGATCACTTGGCCCAAGAAGGAGGCTGCTTGGGCAATGCTGGGTGAGGTGCAGGAATATACACATTTATTTGTTAAAACTGTTTAATTCCGGGCTGTGTAATGTGCATATAGGAAAGCTAAGCATCTGTAACACAGGATAGCTGGTGTAGTCCTCTGAAGCGTCACTATCACAGCTGATGTTCACAAGAGTGGGCACACGTGTTACATAGAGACAGAAACCACTGTGACTTTCTCTTTATTTTCAGCATTGTACAGTTTAATTTGCCACTCTCTAGACTGTGGAAATAGGATTAGCAGCACACTCTCCAGTAGGGGAAGTTGGGCTGGAGAAGCTGAAAGAGACAAGCCCAGGGCAGCCTTGTGTCATGGCTAGGCAGAGGGAAGCTGGTGTGCTGGAACAGCTATGGACTGAGAACGCTATCAGCTCAAGCTGTGATGGTCATGTGCTAGAAAAGCTCCTGCTGCTTCCCGCTCTAGCACGAGGGGAGGTGAGGAATTGATGCAAGTAGATGATCTTGAAGCTGGTTGGGGTTTCTGAGACCTGCTGAAATAAGCAGCAAGTGCTTCCAGGCCATGGAAGGTAGAAGTCCCTCTGTTGTTGTGTCTCTGGGCTTGTTATTGAGAGCAACTTGGCACTGCTGTTCTCAGTGTAGTCTGCCTGTGTCCTTAGATTCGTAAAATGAAGTTCCCCACCATCCTGTAGCTGTCAGGTAAGAAGGAAAAATGATTCCTCTGCTGAAGATAATTTTATATTCTAGAGTAAGTTTTCCCTGTTGGTAGCAAGGGTTAAACGTTGAGGGCAACAGGTAGAGGCAGACTTAGGTATGTGATATGTTGGAGTGTTTTGCAAGGTGCTGTAAATGTTGGCTCCATGTAATCTGATATGAGGGTAGGACAAGCTAACTTAATGAAGGAAAATAGACAGCAGCATAAAAGAACTGGAAATTCAAGTCTAGCTGACTAATACCAGCCTGCTCCAGAGGCCTTTGACTGTTCATATTGCTGATGGTTGACAGCAAATGAGAGGCTGACAGCAGAAACATTGGCTAATCTGCTTTATGTTAATACAGATTCTTTAAAGACACTGCAAAGGTAAGACCATTTCTATTTCTCAACCTGCCTGAGTTCAGATGCGGTCTTGAACATACACATGGTCAGTCGGAGTAAAGAACCAACCTGAGCTGTGATATCTGCGTCTGTGTGTTTGGGAAAGGGGAGGCTTCAGCAAGTTCTGTGTGGATTGTTTTGTGCCCCTTTCCATTTGGTGCATGTCAGTTAAATTCAGATTTATGAAGCTCCTCGAATACTCAAGACAGGGAAATACAAATCACACGGTATTTCTGTGGCTACAACAGGGAGTCATTTGGGACTTATTTAAACATTTTGTTCATTGTGCTTGACAGCCCAGTTGGAAAAGTTTACAAATAAATTAATCTCAAAAGGAAATCCACAGAATGCTAAAAATCTGTGTTGCAGAAGTTGTAGAGAATGGGGATTTTTACTGAGCTGTGTGCTGTAGCGTCTTTACTTGAACCTGATCTCTGTGGCCTTTTATTTCAGTTTTCTGCTTTAATATGTATATTCTGTTTGCATTTATATCCCAGTCTGTGCCAGCAGTTTTAGCAAAAACTGATAAACTTCACTTTTACCTGCAGGTGATTCTAAGATTATCGACTATGTTGCTAATCTGTGGGGGAAGCGGGTTTTGAGGAAGGGATGACAATTTTGTATCACTATTGGGCACAGGCTGGCAACAGGTAATTTGTGAAGCCTGGCACCTAGCCAAAGCAATTATAGTTCTTTTCCCCTGATCCTCCTTCCTCCCACTGCCACCACTTCGTTCTCCTGGGTGCATGCATTAATCAAAAGAGCAAAACCTCTTGAGGTCAATCAGTTCTTCTCTGTTCTCCACCCTCTTTTACAGGTTTCCTTATATCCTGTGTTAGCTGTCTTGGAGCTCAGCCCCTCAGCACTCCCTGTACTGAGACCCTTCCCTTTGAGATCAGTAAGATTTGGCTTGGCTGCATCTCTCATGTTAAGTTGCTTATTGGATGGTAGTCTTAATGATCCTTAAAAGGTGCTATTAAATGCTAGAAACCACTTGAAGGTGCCATTTAAAACATATATTCTGTGTTACTGAATTAATTCATTTGGTTTACAAACATTTCTGAACAGGACTTGGGACTTTACTAATTTACAGTTTTCTTGGCGTCTGTTTTAACCAGGTTTTTGAGCCTTTGTGCAATATAAAGAACATTAAGGTATCTTTGATACTAATGTTACTCATTAATGCTGGTAGTTTGGTTATCTTATGACATCACATAAACCCAGTCTTGTCTCTGCAAATTTACTATGGGATAAAGTGGCATATATTGAGTGTTGTAGGAGAGGAAGTGATGAGAGATGTTTTGTTTTCCTTTCCATAACTGCTGTCACCCACCTCTTGATGAGCTAGACTATGCTGATACTTGCAGTGTCATACCAAACTTGTAGTCCCTATATCCTGGTTTTGGAGTGTTTAATATATTGCTTTTTTTCTGGTGGAGAATACAGGAATCCAGAAATGAGCAGTTACAAAGGAAAAACTTAGAGCAGACCCCTGCCTGTAGAGATGTGTGGTTGCAGTCTGTTACTGGGGGTTTGTCTTGTCTTATGACAGGTGTTTTCCATTGTTTAAAAATAAGTCCTTATGTAATGAGGTTGATTTGGTCTAATTACATCGAGCTGGTTTTAAAACATATTGTAATTTTCCTAAGCTTTTGCCTTATGTCGTGTCTAGCAAGGAGCTTGAGCAAGTAAATCCAGGCCAATGCATTTTAATTGCTTTCCTTTCATCCTTTCAAAACTAGTTGCTTCTTGACTTAATTGGATGTCTCCTTGTTTTCATTTTATCAGCTGAGAAATATGAGTACTTGAGAGTTTTACTTTCTCTTTGCCAGCAGTGGTGAATTAACAGCACAGGCAGAACCAAAGGGCAGGACACATTAGTGATTGATGGGACCTTTGAACAGCAAACCACGCTTCCCAGCCTCTGTGTTTAGTGGCGGTGAGCATGCACATGTACCATTATGGAGAAGCTTCTCCAGGTCATTGCTATGAATGTTACTGGTTTAAGATGGTCCTGGGATCCATGTTACGTTGCTAAACAAGATCGTGCTTTCAGACATGTTCTTCCTAACCAGACCTGATGTTGTTAGGAGAAGAGACCTTTAGAGAGCGCATCACAGAGGGGTTTTTTGAAAGGCTGTCAGTCGCACTGTTGCAGGAAGCTCAGTGTGATGGTGTGCTTGTGGCCAGTCTTTCTCAGGTAGTAAGGCCTGACTTGCAAACAGGCTTCTCCCCTCTTTGACAGTAACTACGTACAGATGTCATCTTTGCAAGACCAAGAACTGCTGAGTTCTCACAAGCTTGGCAGACTGTGCAAGCTCCCTGTGAGCTGCCTTGGGGATACTGTCCTTTTCTGGGGAGTCCAGTTAATGAAATTTGTTTGGACTTAAGTGGATGACGGGAAGATCAAGGTAAGTATTTTCCCGGCCGTACTGAGGTGGTGGTGAGCAGCAGTGGGTGGAGGTGACTGAACTGGAAGCAGAGAAGGAGCACTTCTGCATATCCCCTTGTTGTACAGAGACGTGGGAGGTTGTGGAGTTTTTTGCATCTTCAGGAGCCAAAATGGCTACACAGAAAGTAAAAAGTCAACAGAAGGTCGCATATTTCATATATTTATTTTGGGGTATATATATGCATGTGCACGTGCACACACAAAAGTGGGGATAAAGCATGTTTATGTAATGGCAGCTGCTCTGTGTATGGGTGCATTCGTGCAGGCATGCAGAGTAGGTGCTATGCAGTGAAGCAACTTTACTTTGCTTTTATCTATCTGCAGTTAGAGTAATGCATAATGCAGTTTGTCTGTGAGCTGATGTGTTAGTAACCCAAACTCAATATGAAGAGTTTCAAGGCCCTACAGATAAACCAAGGCTGCTAGTCATATAGCCACTTCTGAACATTTACCCTCGTCTTCTCTTATGTGTCTGATGTGCCAGAAAAGTGTAATTTGGGCAACTGCGGAATGGTGTGTGAATCCACCAAGAAGTTTTGAGTGGGGGTGGAGGGAGAAGGTCTAGTCTCTGACATGATTTGGGGAGGAAAGGAGTGCTGGCATTGTAGTGTCCCATCTCCTTAACCTTTTCTGATACCATGCACCCGATCTATGGAAATACAAGATTCAGTTATTTTCTTCCAAGGAAAATGGGGAAGTGGGGGCAAGGGTTTGACCCTTGCTTCCCCCTGAAGCGCCCTTGCTCCCTTGCTTTAGGGCAAGTTACAGATAATTTTTCCTGTTGAGTTGTCTCTACTTTGCCAGAGCAAACACTTTGTGGAGAGGTGACTAAAACCCAAGGTGGCTTTTTTCTTGCCTGATCAGACTGCAGAGGCTTCATCTTTGCCTTAGCAGATGTTCAGATACTTTATGCAGAGGTCAGGAGCTCCAGCAGTAGAGTTGGGAGGGATCTTCCTCCCTCCAGTACCTTTTAGCTCCCTGTTTAGGGCTGACCTTTCAGTGGTAACCTTATCTTTTGTTGCTGCAGCATAAATCAATTATTTACAGTGCTCAATGCCTGCACACCTACAGTGATTTGGGGCTACCTTTGCACATCGAGCATGCTGTTAGGAGAGGGAAAAGAAGCCCCAGCCACACTAGTTTTCTTTAGATTTCCTAGCACTGCTGTGCCAGGGTGCTGGGCTTGTGTTCAACTGGTGTGTAACATAAATGGGCTAAATAAAAGGGACTTTTACTAAAACTATCAGGTCAGAAGAGAAAGGTTTTAAGAGGTGGGGAAGTCTGTAAACAGTGCTGGGACCATTACTGTTAGTAGGCTGGAAAGAGTCTTGCTTCATTAAATATTCAGGATAAAGGGAGGTAAAGCCAGAAAGAGAGATGAAAATGGGATTTCGTTTGTGATGGCAAAGAAGATGTTGTTGGTTACGTTTGTGCTTTGTGCTCTCTTTGGAGTAAATGTGCTTTTATGTAGAATTTAGGGAAAGGGAGGTTCATTTCACTTCTTTTGTATTGACTGAATTGTGTGCCAATTTCTTTTGGTTTTATGCTTGTTTATATTTAACAGACGAACCCTATTACTCTGTCCTCCTTGCTGTATATATACTGAGGGCCCATGGTGACACAGGCTGCTTTGCAGCCCAGCTTCAAAACAAGGTTTTATTGATACTGATGATTTCTTTGTTCTTAATGAAAGCTCAGCAAAGGTCACTGTTGACTTGTATTATGTCAGCTGCTTTTTGCACAGTTTCCCCAAGGCAGCATGGATGCTCTCAGAAGATTTCAGGCTGTTCCTGTGTTGTTTCTCTCCTTCCTCAGTGATGTCCTCTTACCATATTGTTTTCCTACCTCCTTTATCTCGTGTAAGCAGTTGAAAATTCTGAACCTTTAGAAACTTCTTGTGCCAAGTAACATGTATTAACTTGTTCTTCTTACTCATCACTTTGCCAGCTACAGATGCCCTGGGTCCGGGGATGTGGTTGAAAGCCCCTGTACTGTGTAATTTCTTGATATTACTGAATAGGAATAATCAATCCATGAGGAATGCCAGAGGACTCTGTTGTTAGCATTTATGCTTAACGTGTACCCTACATAAAGACCATCATTGGTTTGGGATTGCTGCATTACAAGAACTGTGATACCACTCAGCTTTTTCACCCTTTTGAAGAAAACCATACTTTGTGATGTATTATTTGTACAGTATCTTAGAATGATGCAACTCTGCAGAGGCTGGACTGGCTCTGGCTCGGTCCATCCTTAACCTCCACTGGTAGAAAGGACTTAGAAATTTGAGTGAAATGGTGGTGGTACTGTCCACATGTTTGACCTCACCCAGGATGGTTTTCAGTCCTTCAGTCCGGTATTTCCAGGTGATGTCTTTTTTCTTCCCTGTCCTCTCATTCACTCCACATCCAAGATGTGTTGAGAAGGGGGCTCAGCTTTGCCTTTCTCTTAAGTCCCAGCTTTGACATTTCTAGGCTGGAGCTAATGCTGCAGACTGTCTTAGAAAATCAGTGAGAAATTTCAACCCCAAGTCGTTTGTCTCTGAGCTAAGGGAGTTGAGCCATTTCTGCAGTAACTCAGGGTTCAGATCTGCATTTGAATCTTAAAGCAGCTAAGCTGGTTCTCAATTTTAAATGTGCAAATGTTCTTACTAATTTCACAGAAAAGGCAGCTCAGGATGATTGCAGTCATCTTTAGTAGCGCTAAATGGGACTGGATCCAGTAGCTTGCTGGCTGGAGGCATCTTTCAGCTCAGCTGTGGTGTTCTCAGGACCAAGACTTGAACCTTCCAAGTTTATAGCTGGCTTCTTCAGCAAATCTTTGGGCTTGTGCCTCGCGCTTTGATGCCTGCTCCACCTGCTCTACCGTGGTGCTGCTGTGTTATTTCTGCGTTAGTGTTCAGATGCTAAGGCAGGAGTCGAAGGAGAAATTGTGAATTTGCTGCTTCCTAGTTGAAGCCTAGTTGCAGTATTGCAGCTTCACCATTGGGCCCTAAAACGGTTCTGGAGATGTTTCTAACAAGCTTTGTTGAACTGGCTAAACAGGGGTAGACTTAAGTGTAAGGTGAAGAGCGGTGGGGAAAATCGTTGTGACATCTGGCTGGAAGGAGACCTACAACATGTCTTCTGTGACAGCAGAGTAGCAGTGTACTGAGGGTTAACTCAGCTGAATGTGCTTTTTGACAGACTGACTGAGGAGGTTGTTTCTAGATTTTGAAATCAGTAGAAGAGGGGAACTTCCAGAAGGATTGAAGTAATTTATCTGTGTGTTCAGTTTCAAGGATTAAGCAAAATTCAGATGTTTATTTGTATGGCTTTGTCTTAGTACTGCTTTTTATACTACAACAGTTATTAAAAATGAAAGTGAAACCTTACTTATTCTGTAGTTCTGAAAGCGTGATATTAATTTTACGGTAGTATATACTTGGTTCTCTTTCTTCTGTGACTATTTGTATGTAGCCAAGCTTATTGTGCATGTGAATACAATTTATGCACTTTATGCTGTTTGCAAATAACTTATTTTTTACTCACAGATGTACGTAAAATCAAGCAGGGAGATAAGTGGCATTCTATAGTGAAAACAGTAGTCTTGTGTTAGCCTATAGACAGCAGGATCCTGTGATACTTGGAATAATGAAAGCACAGTTTATAAAAATAGATTTTGAGGAGAATATAGCTGGTTTATGATTGTGTTGGCTTTTGTGAAAAGCTGCTCTTGTTTTCTGTATGCCAGAGAGAGTTATATGGGTTAAAGGACGGTACTTTTGCATTATTTTGCCATGCTGTTATTGCTCAATAGATCATTTGCTGTTACTGTGTACCACTGAAGAAGTAATGAAGATTTCCCTGTAAATAGTAATAGTTTGAGTGCCTAACCTCTGTAAGGTTTGATATAAAAGCTCACTGAATTCTGTTCTCTCACTTGTCTTTGACTTTGGTCATGGTATTGTGGTTAGATGTTCCTTTTCTTGTAAGAAGAAGTTATCATTTGACTTTTATTTATAGATTCCTTTGGTTTTGGGGAGGGGGGGAAGGAGCACTCTGCTGTACAGTCTTCCATCACTGCATCACCGTGATGCAGGATCTGTAAAACAGCTTTGAATATCTGTTCCTACAACCATATCAGATGATTAGGAACTTCATCTTAGCATGAAGCGTGACTGTTCTATCTAGTGTGTGTGTCTCTTTGAGATCAGATGTTTTACACTGCTGCTGGCTTAAGTGGCATTAAATCATAATGATTAGTTTTGCATTAAGGGTTTTGTTATCACTTTGGGTTCTTTTTTTAAATAAGAATTCATAAAAGATTTCTTTATGGCTTTTAGTAAGTTTGCTGGATCTTACACATATAGTGTGCATCCTGGTAGTATAGTATCTACTGTAAAATATTAATATCTTACAGAATGATGAATGGCTATGGAAAAATATGCCAGTTCCTAATGCAGGTGGGGAACTTCTAAAGTCTGGCTTACAGTGCCTGTACCTCCAGTTTTCCTCATACTTCATGAGGTTATTAGGTAGCCTGCATCTCCAACACTTCATCTGTCCTGATTTCACATGGACACGGTTAATTGTTACTGGCCTTGGAAAGTTACTGGACTTTGTTCACAAATGTGGCTTAAATTAATGTAACGGAGATGATTATAAGCCCTTGTTGTGTTCCAGTTCTAGTTCTCTCTGGACAATTAGTTTAACCCCTGTTTTAATACAAGTATCCATTTGAAAGCTGAGGAGGTTCTTTTATTTGCCCAGTGATCCTTTGGAGTGAAGGAATCCCTTCGCTGATTAGAGGGAGTGACTTAAAATGCTATTATTTTATCTTATTTGAAAGTTACAGTTTATTTCTAGGCAGTAACCAAAATAGAAGTTGTTTTCATACCTGTCCTCTCTTCTGAAAGAGCTGGTATGTCCCTGTTGATACAGATTCACCCACTTCAATTATGTCTGCAGGGAATATTGAACTATGTATTATATGGCCACATACTTTCTTTTCAGGCTGACGTACAGAACAGTAGGAGTCTAGGATGGGCAAGTTGGTCTCAGTTGCACTGTGCTGGCATGCGTGTATAACTTCTTAATGGCATTCTTGTCTTCTAAAAGGTGAGGCCAAATAATTACATTTAGAGAAGTTACCCGCGATTATATGGTTGCAGTGCCAGAGCCTGGCTGAAATACGGGGAAAACCTTCTTAAGTAGTCAAGTCATCCTGCAAGATGGGAAGGGCGGGGGTTGAACTGTCTGTCGTGGTTCCCAAAGCCCTTCCTTCTCTTTTCATTCATGTAGCTCTCATTAATTCAAATGTTCCCTAGTTAGGGTTGTGGCTACTCTTCTGAACCCTTTAACAGCTAATTAAATTGTGCTTTGGAAGTTGGGGAGGTTCTCCTGTTTGCATAATCTTGTGTTTCCTTATTTCTTAGAAAGGTAGGATCTAGTGGCTTAAATGCTCTGCCATCACGACTTAGGAATTCAGGAATACCACAACCTATATGGAAAAACAGCTGTTACGTTTCCTAGAGTGAGGGAGTATGAGCCTGTGACATATGATCCTCCCTAATTAAATTGCTTGGCACGGGGGAGAGGAAGATGCCCTTCATTTTTTTTTTTGCATTTGAGCCTACTGCAAAGACACGGTGAAGTTAAGTCGCTTTGTACAAAGGCAGATGGTCATCCTCACCAGGGGCACTGCAGTCACCCAGAGGCTTTCCGGAGGGTGTCAGTCTGGATGGGTGCGTGTTAGACCTCTGCCCCTTATACTTATGTCACAGCAACCCTTAATCAGGGGCAGTTTAAAGAAGTTTGATCTAAACATTAGGCACCACACATTTTGCTTCCTTAAAAACCTACGGATTTAAATTCCTAGGCACCAACATTCCTTAGTTTCCCAGTTTTAGGCACCTGTTTCTGTTAACTGTTAGATTATGTTCTGAGCTCACCTTTTCCCCCCAGCAGTGTCACAGGCACACCTATTTGTAAGCTCATGTTGGCCAGGTTTACATTTGGTGCCGATGAGGAAATGAGGATGTGGGAGCTGTGTTCTCCCACCCCTCAGTGAAGCTGTTTACATTCCATAGTTTGAGGTAGGTTTTTTCTTTGCAATTGTACTGTGCAGTTTTTTGCCTGTTCTAATTTGCCATGACGTGGTCAGTGCTGTTTCCTTCCGGCTGCTTGAGAGCCTGTGGTAGAGATAAGGATACGTTTACAGTGCATTTTTAACAAGTAGCTGAAGATCTGCTTCATGAAGGAACTCAGGACTCTCTGGATTGTACAAAGCAATTTATTTACTAGTTTCATCTGTGTGGCACTGTGGGAATCAAGTTCTAGAGCGTTTTACTAGCAAAATAACAGCTGGGCTAAATTTGAACTCTGTGTGAAGAAGAAAGGTGGTACACATGAGGGATCCTACAGCTGAGTAGGTCAGTCTGAGTTTTGTGGTTTTACGCGGCATATAACTTAAAGATGAGAGTTACTCGTGAATGTGAGAAGTGCATATCTGAATCGAATGAAAGATGGATTTTCTTTTTGTTTCCTTTTGTAACTTTCTCTTAGTCTCATGCTTTTAATATGAAATACTCTGAAACTGATGTCTTACTTCCTGAAGCAGTTTTAAGAGAATGAACATTGTCATTTATTAGTAAAAGTAATTTCTCTGGTGATACAAAGGTGTCTGACTTGCTTGGAGTTAGATGGAACAGTTATAGTTTGGAACAAGCTTTATTGTGGCTGCTACTATTTCATATTGCCAAAGGAATCATTTCTTCATTAAAACTGGATTATTTTTTCCCTCCACAGTGATAAAGGCTATCAGGGTGGGAAGAGCAACTCAGGAAAGGTTTTCCCTTGGATTTGTTTCCCTTTGAGGAGAGAAGAACCCAGGAACACTGATGCTCTAAGGAATCTGAACACTGACACTCGGTTCATTTTGTGATCCTGCCTCTGCCCAATTGGACCCTCAGCGGCGCTCTCTGTTCTTTCACATACGAGAATCTTTTTCTTCATATGTGGAGCTGAGACCTGGGAATGCGTTATTATGGCAGCAGTTGTACAGCAGAATGAGCTCGTGTTTGAATTTGCCAGCAACGTTATGGAGGACGAGCAGCAGGTATGGGACAGTGTGAGAAATCATGTTCATACAAGTTGCTGATAGGAATATTATGAAAACACAAGGAAAAAAATGTGATGTAAAACACAAAGAAGCAAACATTGAGATCAGTTGTTGCAGCAGATCTTTGTGCTGTTTCAAAAGCTTCCTGTTGCTTCCTGTAACTTGCATGGGCTGAACAGAAATTGGTTGAAATGTTCTAACTTCTGCAGTATCGCAGAGACATCCTCCTCCAAACCACATTTTTTCTGTATCACTGATTTATGCCAGTAGAATCGATCCACTTGGGATGCATAATTCCCCAAATTCTGCTATCTGACAGTAGTTTTAACTTTCTTAGTGTGGTAGGATAAAATGCTGAATAAAAGTCATGCTCCAGATGACTAGAAGGTGCAGTAGCTATTTGCTCGCTACTTTTTACAGATCAGTTTCTAAATTGTGTTACTGTATGCCAGCTATTCAGAAATAAGCTTCAAAGTAACTTAAGTGGGTTTCTTTCACACTGGGGGGAGAATATGTCTGTTCTTACCTGAGGAGGCTCTCAGTTAGGTTTCGATTATCTAAACCACATCCTGTGAGTCCTGAGGCTTCAGCAAGGGACTCTATTGTAAAAATCAGGCAGCTCCTTACCAGATGGTGGCTAATAGTAGGATTTGCATTTATTAACAAGAAGTTAGGTATTCGGCTATTGTGGAGAGACAGCTTGTAAAAGGCTGAGATATACTGCGACAAACTGCTCCTGGTTTTGTAGATGTGAAAAGCATTGATCCTTTTGTCTTTCAGAAATACTTTAGGCTTTATAATCTTGTCTCTGGTTTTCTGTACGGCCAAATATCTGACTGGGTCAGTGGCCCGTTTGTGCTGTCAGAGTCATGCAATCACTTCAATGAACTGAGTGTCCAAAGTGCTAACTCAGTTTTGGGTGGAACTTGTAATGTAACTTCCTTCCCTGTATTTTTCCAGAGCTTGTGGCAGCCTGGGGATTTAGGTATGGGAATTGCACAAACATAGCTGAAAATGAGCCTTATTATTTATTACTGCTGTTTGTTGTTCGTTGCTGGCTTTGCTTTTCAAGCTGATGGGAGAGGAAAGAATTGAGATGGGGAGGGCTACTTCAGTGTGGTTTCTGGAAAGGGTAATGCGAGCAAAAGCGGTTTTATTTGGTTTAGTTGTGCATTCTGCCTCTTGCAGTTCCTTCAGGTGTTCACCTGGAAAACTTTAAAAACAAGAAAGAGCACTCAGGGGCAGTAAAAACTCCTTAAACAGGGCTTCCTCCAGCTCCAGAACAAACTCAACCTTGGCATTTGTGTCATAACCCAAATAAACCCTATTTCAGATGAAGTTTAAGGAAAGAAGGTGTCCTGTGGCAGACCCTCAAGATGACAAAATGAAAGATTTGAAAGGCCAAAGGGAGAGGGCGCATGGCAGGAGGTCCATCACGGCAGAGACAGATGCAAGCTCCTCTTAAATCACTTTTGACCCCAAAAGATTACTTACTGCTTATACCTGGTTGATCTGCTTCTTATAATGTAGGTGATATTGCTGTTGCTACTCCTGAAGGTTTTAAGTTCTAGACAGATTGGGGATGGATAACATGATTTTTGTACTTTGCAAAAAAATTAGCTCTGGAATTGCTCTGTGTTCTAAAAATGCATTTTGTTAGCTTTTCAGTATACAAAAGGTGACATACTTGTATACAGGTATCATTTAACTGGTCTTTGTATAATTACTTTTGCGATGCCCTCAAAGGCTGCTTTGCAAGAACTTTGGTACTTTTTGTCAAAGATTTGCCTGGTGCCTTGTTATGCCAAGAGCTGTCAGGACATGAAACAGCTGTGAGGAGAGGGTCAGGGTCTAGATGGCAGCTACATTCAGTGTTTCAGGGAAGTCATCATTCATGGCTTTCAAAAAACTATTTTCTTTTTAAGCCTTGGTTAAACAGCCGTAAATTATGAGCAGTCCATTTGCAAATGTAAGCATTGAGCAGTGTCAGACGCCAGTGGGAGTGACTCAGTCACATGGCCCGTGTGAACGGGAAAGGTTCTCTCTTACCAGCTTGATCTTTTTCTGGTTAGAAAATAATGATTTATTCTTTTTCCTTGGAGAGTTCATTTATCACATTGTGCTTATATGGTGAGGGAGAAATGGGATGATGTCCTCGTAATTTTGAGAGGGGAACAAGTGGCTTGCATTAATGCTACTAATAACCCTTCTGGCTGATGCTACATGACAGAGATCCTGGTTAAATGGAGGGGCTGTGTTTTTGTTGTTGTTTTGGTTTGTTTTTGAGAGAGACTGCACGCATAAATCTGGGCAGGAGCTCCTACAGGCTTGGCCTGAGTCAGTGCCACTGCCTAAAACTGCTTTTTTTCATGTCTGCAGCTTCTCCCCTCAATGTATTTTCTTTGTTAACTTACAGTTAACGTTATGTTTGATCAGGACATTCTTGATCTAAAAAGCTGAATAAAGCAGCCACAGAGGCTGTCTTTACTAGGAAGGTTGAAGTGGTGGCAGAGTCACACTGAACCATCGCAACCATCAAATTGCCAGCGTAGTCCCCAGCATGTGACTGTTCTGTGCAATCATGTGCTTTCTCAAGTGGCTGATACATGTGGTGACCTGTGCTTGAAGATACCTTCTGTATCTCCGAGGAATGATTCTTTCTTCTCTCCTTCTGAAGAAGAGAGATCCAATCCATGCCCTGAGGTTGGGCTGTGATTTCTGTACCACCTTCTTATCCTTTGGTTTGCTTTTCTGTGTTCCCTGCTGTTGCCATGGGCTTTCTGAAACATAAGTCACGTGGTCAAGGGGCAGGTCAAAATTTTTGGCTATTTCCAGCTCCTGCACAAAGTCATCTCCTTATCCACTTGCTGGTTTCTGAAGACTTTAAGGAAATGATTGTGAGACCCATACTGAGGTTATCTCCTTGGGAAAGCAGGCAGCATTTGTCTGCTTCCAGAATCCCTCTGTGAAAGTTGGTGATTTGTGTATGCTGACTATGGGAATGCCTTGAAAGTCCAGAGGCTGCCTCTGCTGTTGCACAGGAACCTCCAGTGAGAGAAAGCCAAAACCCATTTTGTAGTCACCAAGGTCACTTAGCTGGTTTGTTTGTTTAATAAATGGCCAGCTGTATTGCAAGTCTGGATTCTGTTGCTCTGTTAAAAATATTGGGGTTTTTCACTGAGTTTCTTTCTTTTTTTCCCTTGTGGCTTTTCCCTGCGCCTATTGTATGCCTTTCTTCCCACCCATCACTCACTGGCACTACATTTATTCCACACCAGTTAGAAGCTAGTCACCATATTCCTGGAACAAGTTTTCTTGCTTAGAGGACTTACAGTGTGAGAAGGCAGTACCTCTGGAACAGAAGAAATCCCGTTTCTTATCTTCCATTTCCATGACCAGGGTGGTGTTTTGATCTTGTGTCAGTTGGTGACAGCTGATGAGAAAATGTTCAGAGAAAAGAAAAAACACCTTGTCAGCATGTCAGACACTCAAGAGGAATTTGAGAGGAGGAAGAAATGCTGCCTTTGGCACCTGGAGGAGATAGGGTTCATTTTTCAGAGGGTCATCAGACATGAGCAGTGCTTTCCAGGACCTCCTTATGGGACCTTCCACGGGCTTCAGCATCTGTCTGAAGCTTTGCAGTTTTCCAAATTATTAAAGGTTGGTCTACAGGACCAGTTTGTAGATGAACTGCAGTGAGGAATTTGGTGTCTAAGACTTGGGAAGATTGCAGGAGTAGCTCAGCTCCTTTATGTGTGCAGCAGATATGGGAGGTACACTGAAGCCAAGCCAAAGCTTTGGCAGAGTGGGGGTGTCATATTTTAACTGTATTTTGCATGAGAATGATGAAGCAGCAGAAGTAGGCAAAAAGAGAAAATACGCAGATTGTTCTTCTATGGATTTATGTATTGATTTGTAGAAAGTCATTGTTGACGCTTTAATTTGGGACTGTTTTTAATTGTGTAATACTTTGCACTCTTCCTTTTTGTTAGTGCACGTAGAACCACCTTTGTATTAGAAATAAATGATTTTGTATTCATGCTATTAGAGAAGTAATTTAATTTGTCTTAATTGAATCACTACCTTCTAGTCCTTAATTTAATGTTTTCCCTGTGTGGAATTCTCATTACACGCTAGTATCAAAGGGAGGCATAGTAAACACAGGCTCTTCTGCAGCAATAAGTGTGTAAAAAACTTATTCCTGTGTTGTACACCAGCAGAGCCACAGGAACCTTTACCTTGGCTCTCAGTTGGGATTCAAGAACTGTCAATGAAAACAGGAACTTTATGGAAGCACTGAGGTGAGATTTTCTCTCTCAGTAATCATGTATACATCAGCATACATGAGTGATATCTTTTAAATCTGTTAATGAAATCATAACCAATTACAAATATTGTGCAAAAAAGTGATAACTTCTGCAAAAATATATTTCAGATTAGATTTGTTTGCAGTTGTGTGAATGCTTTTCTCTCCAAAAGCATACACTTCCTTCTGTACAACTATGGCAGGAAAGAAAGTCCATGCATCGTGAGGTATGAGTTGCAAGCAGGCGGAGCAGTGGGCCATAG
Organism: Psilopsiagon aymara; assembly: GCA_024733675.1. Classification (NCBI taxonomy): domain Eukaryota; kingdom Metazoa; phylum Chordata; class Aves; order Psittaciformes; family Psittacidae; genus Psilopsiagon; species Psilopsiagon aymara. The sequence goes on along the minus strand of JANRGW010045725.1, from coordinate 786 downwards.
GAAGTAATACTTCAACTCTTCCAGTTCAAAACTAATGTAAATTTTGTTTACTGATGTAAACAAAGCTGCATTTAAAGTGTCTTACCACAAGTGAATGCTTTTCTGTTCATCTCTTGTCTTTTGGAAGCTCAGTGTGTCAGCAAGCTCGTTGGACAGTCCTGCGCCAAGTTCAAGCCACAGGGTACTGCCCTGCCAGGGGGGCTCTCTGTCTGTAGACAGACACAGTGGCTGTGTTGGAGTGTGTGAAGGATGGTTGCTTCGACGCGGTCAAAATATAGTTTTAACCTTGCAGAGCAGATCACATCAGATCATATGGATCAAATCAGCTGCTGCTGAAGTGTGTGACAGCAGCACTGTTCAGTACCACAGGAAACATGTTGGTCAGCAGAGAGGCTGTCCTGTGTTCAGCAGTAGCAGTCATTTTTCTCCTTCTTAGTAGCTGGTGCAGGGCTGTGGTTTTGACTTTTAGCCTGGGAACAGCACTGGTAACACCGATGTTTTTAGTCGCTGCTCAGTAATGACCAAGGACTTTCTGAGTCTCATGCTCTGCCAGGGAGGAAGCGGAGATAGGACATCTGACCCAACTGACCGAAGTGGTATTCCATACCACAGCACGTCATGCCCACTATATAAACTGGGGGCAGTCACCTGGAAGGGCTAGATCACTGCTGGGTTGGGCTGGGTATCGGTGGGTGGGTGGTGGGCGGTTGCATTCTCTCCCCTTATTATTTCCCTTATCACTATTACTATTGCTGGTAGCAGCAGTGGTTTGTGTTATACCTTAGT
>JANRGW010045720.1:0-22942 GCA_024733675.1 Psilopsiagon aymara | reverse complement strand
CAGTTGCTGCTCAGTAATGTTTGGTCTGACCAAGGACTTTCTGAGTTTCATGTTCTGCCAGGGAGGAGGGGAAGCTGGGAGGAAGCAGAAACAGGGCACCTGATCCAAACAGCCAAATAGGTGTTCCATACCACAGCACGTCATGCCCACTATATAAACTGGGGGCAGGGACCCAGGGGGGTTAGATAAGTGTTCAGTAGGGCTTGATATTGGTCGGTGGGTGGTGAGCGGTTGTGTTCTCTTCCCTTGTTGTTTCCCTTATCATGATTATTATTGGTGGCAGCAGCAGTGGTTTGTGTTATACCTTAGTGACTGTACTGTTCTTATCTCAGCCCGTGGGAGTTACATTCTTTTGATTCTCCTCCTCATCCCTCTGGGAGTAGGGTGGAGGAAGGGGAAGAAATGAGCAAGCGGCTGCATGGTTCTGGGTTGCCAGCTGGGCATAAACCACAACACCCCCTAACCCAGTGTAAGCTGAACACACTGCTTTACAGCCTGACCCACAGTGCTCCAGCAGGCAGCCCCTTTGAAGTCTATGGTGTAAAAAGTCCACTCCAGGACTTCATTAACACAGACCTTGGTAATGCAACTCTGCTCCACAGCTGATCTTGCACAGCCAGATTGCACAGTCTGCATTCATCAGCCTTAGGAGAAGGCAGGAGACCCAAGTGTCTGTAGCTGGACTGGAACAGGAAGGACTGGGAGAGGAATCATAACCCAAGAGCGACTGTGGCAGTTCCTGGATCCATCATGGGGGGACCCTTGCACCCTCTCGGCTCTGCTGTGCAGCTCAGTAGCTGCTGTTGTGCTGCTGAAGTGGCTGGAACATAGGCAGATCCAGCAGAAGATGAAAAAGGCGAGGAGGGCACGGGATCTGGCCCTGGAGAGAATGGAGAGGCAGCTCGCAGGTTTTAGCAAAAGGTACTTTGGGGGAAAGTATGCATGGGAGGAGAGGATTGTATTTTGGGTAATTAAAGAAATGGAGTGCTGACAGATCCTTCTTTGAATGGGACTTAATGCATGGGCACATTTTGGATCAACCTCTGGAGGTTCACCACCCCCCATTGTCACAAAAAAGACCTCCTCTAAAAACAGCATAAAGAAAGTATTTCTCAATAGAGACCTGTTAAGGGAATCCTGAGGATGAAAGATGGAGTTTGGGATCCTTTGAGTCAGATCACTGCCCCAGACCTCCCTATGCCCTTTTCTCCTCATCCATCCCTACTGCTAAGCCTTTCCTCCCCCATCCTCCTTACCTCTGCCCTTCCACAGGGACCTGTCTGCCCCATGATCCTCAAAGTACAAGCAGGGGTGGGCTTTACATCCCTCCAGCATCTGCACATGGGTAACCAAAACCTATTTCCTCCTGCCCCTGCTTGGGTAAAGGAGTTCCTGGATTTTAGGAGGTCAGGCCCTTGAACTTGAGATTTGTCTTAAACCTATAATAAATGCCTACAGCTATTCTTTTCTTTGGGAGGGGAGGTTGCAAACAGCCTGCACACTTTTTTTCCCCTGTGTTAATGATAAATTTTGTAAAACTTCAGCTGGTTGAACTTTACCACGCACTCACATCTGTGAGTAAACACAGATAGATCAGATCTCTCCTATGTGTTCATGCAGCTCTCCAGTCATGCACCAGTTTTCTGCCTGTTTTGGTTCTGGTTTTATGAACTAAGACTCAACAGGTTCCCCATCAGCACATTCCCCACTTCAGAACACACAGCGCTATGTGAGACCTCTGTATTTCTGCAGGAATATCTCCTGAATTCCCATTCAAGGTCATTGCTAGGCACATGTTAGAATTGTGTGTTTGCCGCCTGAACAACAGCCTCTTCTGTTGGTTTCTTCCCTCTGCACCCAACTTCCTGCCCTTTGCAGAACCCGGGCACCCAGACTGGCCATATTCTCTCACTGACAATGGTGGAGCTGGTGGAGAAACTGAAACAGAAAGCATCCTCTACACCTATATGGGCAAAGTGAGTGATACCTCCACCATGGGAGAGATGCTACAGGGCTCTTCTGCAGTGGGGGATTTCAAATTAAAACCCAGCTCATTTGCTGAGAGAACCACCAGTGCTGAGGTTTGCAATTTGCCAATAATGTGATATCTGAAGGGTGGTTTATGGGTACATGTGCAAAACAAAGATCCAGAAAATTATTACAGCAAGAAATACCTAAAGTTTATAAGTAAGTTCTGAATAATGGAGGCTTGAGGAGTTTGAACTTTCAGCTTGAAAACTCCATTTAAATACTGTTTGTTTCCTTCCTTCCTTCCATTCATCTGTCTCGATGATCTTCTCTGTTCTGGAGAGGCTTTGGAGGTGAACTGTCTGGCAGACTTCATTCATGGCTGTGAAGATCAACTCCAGAAACTGAAGAATCAGAAGGAGAAGGGACTGCTCTATGGCATTTCCATCAGCATTAAGAAGCACAGGACTGCAAGGTACATCTCTAATGTACCACCCCTCTTGGCCTAGGGGTGGAAATAGGCCAGGATATCTCATCCTCATCAGGACTGGCTAAGAGTTCCCTCAGACAAGAATGTTCTGGACCAAATACTGTGGGACCAGCAAACCTGCTTTCTTCTGATGGAAGTTTTGTTTCATGCAGAAATTTCTCACTTGCTCTGATCTGGTTTTCCCTGGGCTGTTCTGCTTGTGAGAAAAGTTAGGTGGCAACTTTGACATGGGTGGCATCAGGGCTTGTGTCTGTTATTGTCACAGATCCAATCAGCGTCTTTCCGTGCTTAAACAGCTTTGCTTCCCACCCCAAGGGCCACATCTCCTCTGGAGGGACAGTGAAGTTTCTGGGTCAAGTAAAGGAAGAAGACAGCGTTGTCATCCAGGTTCTAAAGTACCAGGGGGCAATCCCCTTTGTGAGAACCAACATCCCACAGTAGATGATAAAGTAATTGTGTTTGCCTTCGTGAAAACACTATGATATGTGACCTTTGCTATCTCGGAGGGTGGGCCCACATGCACAAGCTCCTAACCTCATCCAAGCTACTCATATGTGTTGAGTTCATTTAAATTTCAAATTATTTCTCTTGCATTTGATACCTCTTTTTTCTTAAACTCAGCGGTCCCAACAAATCTTCTTCATGCTGGTGCTACCTGTTGGGCTTAATTCCACACTCATCCCTGCACAGATGCTCTGTGACCTGTATTTATGGTTTGCAGAGACAGAATTACCGCACTGACCTGCTCCTCATCTTCTTCTCCCCAGCTATGACTGCAGCAACCTCATCTTTGGCCAGACACTGAACCCTCTCAATCACCAGAAGACCCCTGAGGGCTCCTCAGGAGGGGAGGGAGCTCTGATCACAGGGGGAGGCTCTATCCTGGGCATTGGGTCAGATGTAGCTGGTAGCATCCGCCTGCCATCCAGCTTCTGCGGGCTGTGTGGGCTCAAACCCACAGGCAACAGGATCAGGTACATCCCAACACTTTCCAAATGGGAAGTCCGCAACTCAGCATGGTGGCCTGCTTTACAGTAAGAAGCTAATCTTTTCTCTCATTATGTTTCTAGCAAACTGGGTGTTGTTTCTCCTATCATAGGAATGGAATCAGGTAAGTCCATGCAGATGACATCTTACTACCCTCAAACTTTTGCTTTTTACATCTCCTGTTACTGCTGAAATGCCAGCGGATGTGCTTGCTCAATTATATGTCTCATAGCCAGTCACTCAGTGCTCAATTCTTGCACATTACACTGGTTCCCATACCTCTTCCCCCGTCTGACCAAAACTCTTCCATGCTGGGCCCCTACCAGTAACTATGAGGGAGCACCAGCTCATCTTCCTGCAGTGATAGGATCCTTTTGCTTGCAGTGACGCTGGTGCTGGGTCCAATGGCGAGGGATGTGGACAGCCTGGCCCCCTGCATGAAGGCGCTGCTCTGTGAGGAGATGTTCCAGCTGGACTCCACAGTCTCCCTGTCCCCTTCAGTGAGGAGGTAAGGCCCAGAGGCAATCCCATGTCTCTACTTTCCCTACAACAGAAGTAAGATCTTAGGAGATTCCTGTCTGTTTTCATGTTTCAAGATAGTGAATGACCCAGCGAAGCAAATGTCCTTCCAAGCAGAGGACACACAGCATGAGCAGCCACGGGAAGCAGCCACATAGCAGGGTTGGCTTGTAATAATGAGACCTGCCAGATACTGACCCCTTCCCATCCCAGCAGTGCCCAAAACAAGCTTGTTGGCTCCTCCCTGGACCAATCCCTAAAGCAGCTGATTTCTACAGATGAGAGAAATTCACTTCTCACATCTTTAATTAGAGAGCACGACTGAAGCCACTGACCTTTGCTGTTAGCTCTGCTTCTGCCATCTGATCATGTCCTTCTGGCTCAGGTCGCAGGACTGTAGAACCTTTTATTTCTGACACCCAGACAATACAGACCAGTCTCTTAACCTAGAGGAAGAGGCTCCTGAACAAAGTCCATGCCAGGCATCCCAGGCATGTGGTCTCTATGGGTGCTATCATACCTACTATCTTGGAGCTGGAACATGTTCACAGGGCAGGAGATGGTGTCAGAAAGGCTGTACCAAGGACCACTGCCACAGATGTATTAACTGGGCAGCCCTGCTTTCTACCAGCCCTACTGCTCCCATCATTCCTCCAACTCAGGACGCCTCAGCTGCTGCTTCCATAAGCCCTGAGAATGGTCCAATCTCATATGTCTCATGGGTGCAAGTGATGGCTTTTCTTCTCACAGGTTTACATCAGTTCAAAGCCACTTCAGACTGGATCTGTGAAGGAGATGGCTACTTCCAACCCTCACCTAGCAAGAAACAAGCTATCCAGGAGACAAGAAAGCTCCTCCAGGACGCCAGGCATACAGTGGGTTTTCATGCCTGTTTTTGCCTGGAGTTGTTATCCTGCTCCTCATAAAGTTAGGACACTTCCCAGTTTTGCTTTTGCTGCCTGTAAATCAGGGACCATCCCTTTCTGCTGCAGGGATCATGAAGGGGAAGGCAAATGCAACAGCTTGCTTCCCAAACCAAAGCGATCTTGCTTATATTCCTTGCCAAGCAGACAAGAGAATCACCTTCAGATATCTAAGTCACTCCTTTTCTAAAGCACTGTTGTTTTCCATCATATTTAGTGTTCCCATAAATATCAAACTCACAGCAGCTTCCATGATCCCTCAGGTATTAAGTGAAGTTCACGGATGTCTTGGTGGGTAAGTTGGAAAGGGGTTGGAGCAGTTGACTCTCCAGGGAACTCCTCTATCCTAAATTACCCTGTGGTTCCACCAGTGAGGATTTCTATATGGGAGTTGTTCCAATGATGCATATTAAAAGTACTTGGTGTTTTGAAGCCTCTAGAAATCCTTCTTTAAGTATTGGAGGAATGGAGCCTATGGGAGGTCACAAGATGTGTTAATGCTTCGGAAAAGGGAAAGGACAGTGGGCAGATGCTGCTAAGCCAGGTCCCCTTGGAAATGAAGTCTTGCTGTCCTGTTGCTTTCCCCTCACCGCACTAGTGAGGCAGGGCTGTTGACAGAGGGCTCTGAATCATTGGTCTTTGATGCTTCTTGAATGGGAATGGTTTTATTGCAGCTTTTTCCCTTTGTACCACTGAAGATCGACTACATGGTAGATGAGCTGTTCACCAGAGGGATTTTCTTGGATGGTGCTGTTCACCTGGTGGACTGCCTGTGAGTAAGAGCCCTATTTCAGTGTGGGCCAGGAAATCTGGCACTTGATAGCTGGTGGTTTATGTTCTTGTGTGTGAAAACTGAATAATAAGCAGCCGGGGTGCAATTTCTGAAAGGATAAATTCAGCATGAGCAGCAGCTACATTACAAGAGCAGTTGGCACACAAGGATAATGGGGTAGGGTGATAATATAACGCATGTCAGCAGTGCTGTGGCAACTGGTTTTGTGTGTGATTAATCCTTGTGACATGGGAAACATCACACATTATTAAACTTCCAGTGGAGGTGTGACGAGTTGGCACTGGCTATGGACTAAAATACCGACCTGGGCACTCCCTCATTTCTTGGTGAAACATGCCCAGGGTTTTATGTGGTCCCACCACTGCAAAGCTCTCCAGAGCCTTTATGGCACTGACAGGTTTTGCAGCGAGCATTTATACCTGAGCACCTAAAGCCTACATCAACATCTTTTGTTCAGTGTTTTAGATTAAAATAGGCAGGTTTTGTCTTCTAGCAACTCCCCTCTAAGACAAACCCTGCTTTGGAAACAGCATTGTTGTTGCTGTACCTCTGGCATGGAAGGCTTGTCCTGACTTCTTCACTCTCTGCCCTTCCAGCAGAGGAGACATTGTGGATCCCACCCTGAAATCCCAGTTCAATACTTACAGGCTTCCTGCTCTGGTGAAGAGAGTCTTGGCTATCATTTTGAAACCCATAGTAAGTGTGTGGAGGAGTCTCGTCTGTGTTACAGGAAATCTGCAAGTTGGGGAATTTTCTGCATGAAGGCAGATAGACTGTTCCCCTCTGGAAGTGCTTTGCTGCTTCATGTTAAGTGTCTGATGGGCTTCTCAGTGAAATACACCTAAATACACTTAGTCCCTAAATGCAAGCTGAACTTATCAAGTGGGTCTGATAGTCTTCTGTGGGAGTTTTGCATGGGGATGTCAAAATATGATCCATTTCAGGAACTCATGAGCCACGTAAAGAACGGGCTCCAGGAGAATGAGTATCACTAGCAAGTATCTAAACAGCATCCTTGAAGATGCTCTCCAAGGCTAGCAGTGTGGCCTAGAGCCTCATTGGTGTGGGTTGTGATTAAATGTATAAATTAATGTGGGAGTAAACCCCCTTCATTAGAAACCATACCTGCTCTTCAGAGCCACTTTTGCTGGGACAAGAAGTGTGCCCAAAGTGCAATCCCGTAGTAGTCAGCTATTTCAGTTACGTTGTTGTTGACTAATCCCAAGTTTTTCCTCTTCCCTCTGAAAGTACCCAAGAATCGCTTGGGATCTCAGTGCTCTCTGTGGAGTAGGGCAAGACATGGTGAAGTAGCTCTAGAGAAAGGGGACACACATCAGTGCATGCACTGGTTCGTGCAGGTACATGGCTGTGCACAAAGCCCCGTCACCGGACTGTGCAGCACAGGCTGAGCCAGATGAATGTGTGTTGCCTCAGCAGCACTTGCACTTATCACAGTGTTATGCCACTTGGGATTATTTTATAAGCTCAAGGGTCCTCATCATGGCAGGGTTATGGAGGTCAGCACAGAGAGATACAGGCTACTTTCCCCATCAGGTGGATTCTGGTACCCAGAGCATCATACGCCAAGTTGAACAGGATCTCTGCATGCAAGTGCATCATGGTGCGAAGTATCTGCCCCTCACAAAGAGACAGAGACACACCAAAATGGGAGTTTTTCATTTCCAAAGTGAATTTGGAATAACTACCATGATCGCCGTCTAAGTGCTAAAGCCCCAAGACATGGTGGCATGCTTTTAGCATAAGCTCTTTTGCTGTATCTGTAAGCACGTGTGAGCCTACTGCAATCATCTGAGTGACACTTTACCTTGTTCCCAGAAGGCTCACACAGTTTCCATAACAGGGGGCTGACTGCATGTTGTTAATTGTGTTCTGTTGCCACAGTCCCAAAGCTGATTAATTCTGTCGCTTTTCCAGGTCTGCCAAAAACCTCTGGGATCAGCATGGAGCAGTGGAGGTAATGTCAATTTGGTATTTTTTCCTTTTTCCTTACTAAATATAGTGAAGGATCCCTAAAGTTCCTAAGCAATTGCTTTGAGCTCTGTGATGAATCCTGGGTTGGAAATGGATCAGGTGGAAATAGAGCAGCTAGGCTCTTTGAAAGTCAAGCTTTGCAAGAAGTGCTAAGAGCTCAAGGTAATAGATGTGGAGGCCTCTGTTAGTGGAGGATGGGAAAGAAAGTTTATCCTTTGCCCTGCATTTTCTAAGCAAAAAACCCCATAAGTACAACCACTAAAGATGAGTCTTCATTTTTTCTGTCTTTTGATGCAAATCTCTCATTTCAGACATTAGGTGCTATTGTCACAAGCTAAGACCATGCCTGAGCTATCCACCAGAGACCCTGGGAGTCAAGAACTGTGGTTTTGAACTCTGGCTTAGGTGGATTCCGTATGATCTCACTCGGGATCAGGAACATAGGACAGTAAGTGTTCTCCTGGACAACGGAGTCCAGTGCTGCCCACAAGCTGCACAGGTTCCTCTTTAAAACCAGTTGAGTTTCCTGATTGTTTATGCTTGCTTTGTTATTTTTTTTTATTGTCTGGCTCCTCACTGCTCTGATGGTTGGAAACCTTCGTATTCCCTGTGCTGTTTATTCATTCACTTCCAGTGTATCCTTATTTTATTCCTGTCCTTGAGCTTAAGTGGAACTTCTCCTCTCTAGTATTTTCCACTGCCTCCCTTGTCCTTGATCTATTTATAGAGAGCAGTTGTATCTCCTTTCAGCTGGTGTTTTGCAAGGCTGACAAAGCCAAGCTGTTTTGGTTCCCTCCCATAAGGCAGGATCTGTGCTCCCTGGGGCACCCTCTTAACCCTCTCTGAGAAGAATCATGCCCGCAGCCTACACCATGCAGCCTCCATCAGTGCCAGTCACTCGATGGGCATGCTGCTCACTTGCAGCACGCCTGACATTATAGGGCAGAAGAAAAACCTGCCTGGTCACTGTGCAGATGTGAGTATTTGGAAGGAAATGGGTTTGGGTTTTTTTAGGTGAAAACAGATTCCTCTCCCCCACCCAAACCACACATACAAAAAACCCAACCACAAAAAACAAACAAGAAAACAGAAAAAATCCAAATCCAACCAAAACCAAAACTCTTGAAAAGGCCTCGGAGATACTTTACATTGTTTTCTTCAGTGAACTCATAGTCACATTTTCTCATCTGCAAACAAGAGCCGATTCAGAACTTTTGGCTAGAAAACAGCTTTTCTCTCAGAACAGAACCATCAGGTTAGCTGTATTGAGAGTACTTCCTGGAAGCCTATCTACCTCCTTTGTTCCCCTGTCAGCAGGAAGGATGTCAGACTGCAGATGGAAACAGATCAGACTAAAACAGCCTCGTGGCTGGCACTTTCATGAGAGATAGGGAAGATCCTTGGGCAGAAAACTTGGAGCTGTGCAGAACAGGGGCTGGACCACTGGACAAATGCATCCCTGTAACCAGAATATGGCTGCAGAAGCAACCATGCTGTGGTCCGTCTGTGCCTGCTTACTAAGACCACGTGGAACAGCTCTTTGGGGATGGTTTCATTCATTGCCTGATGTTCAGCAAAGCTGTGGTTACCCAGACTACAAAGCTGGATATCATTTCAACCTACAGTCTAAGCTTGAAGCTGTGCTTTCTTCACTGTGGGGGGAAGACCTCAGGCTTGCCTCACTGTCTTTTGCTGCTGCTTTTACCTATCTGTATCCTGATGCAGAATGAGAGGTTTTGTGAAAATACTTTGAATTCACATCTAGGTTCACCTGCCAAAATAACAAAGCTTTTAGGAAACTTGACATTTTAGTCAGCTAGGCATAATTCTTCAAACTATTGTTGATCTCTATTCAATAAAATTCAAAGACAAAACTGTTCATATTAAGGACTGGATGAATACTTGGATAAATCAACTCTGAAATGCACAGCTAGCATTAATATCTAGTTCAGGGCAGCACATGGTATTCTGACAGGAAACCTAAGGATGGTAGAACAAAATCCATTGGCTCTTTTAAAGCACATTTCAGATTTTATTTTACATTTCAGTTGTATCCAGGAAGGTTTTTGTCCTCCTTTTTCCATGCTGTAGGACATTGATCTGCCGCTGCTATCCAACGGATATTGTTTGTCATCTCTGTCTTTCCTCCTAGGCTTACCGCACTGAATTCATTGTCAAATGGAGGAAGCTGAGGCTGGATGTGATTCTTTGTCCTGCACTGGGGCCAGCCTTTAACCATGGCTATGCTGGGAAGCTATTTGATAATCTCCATTGAGGTGCCTCTGGATGCATCCATGGTGGTGTTTGTGGGCAGAGCTGCAGCAAGATATTTCAGTCTCTTAGATATTCCCCAAAGCACATGTGGTGCTTGGTCTTCCCTCTGGGGAAGGTCTCCCCAGAGTGGGTCTTCTCATTCACCTAACTTCATCAGGTGTTTGGATTATTATGAGGCAGCAATTAGTGGCACATCTGTCCCAGCCATTCATGGGTGAGTTTTCTCTGCATGTGGAAAGCCCAAGAGCTATTCTTGCAGCAGAAGGCTGCTATGAGGAGTGTTGTCAGAGTGGTGGTGGACCTTAGTAGAAGCTCTTCTGAATGTGGCCATCTTGCATTACCAAAGACTGCAAACAGCAGAAAAGCTCATTGCCTGTGTCTTGAAGAAAAAGGCAATAGTTTCATAGCTTCCAGCAAATAGCCAGGGTCCTCCATCCCTCAAGCAATGGCCCTTTGGGATCCTAAATCCCCAGGATGGTGCTACAGAACTGGACATCTGAATTATCTTGAAAAACTAGCTGGGATTTTTCCTTGGAATAATATGTGAGACATAAATACAGACTGTGAGCCAGATCAAATACTTGTATCTGCCTCTCCCAGAGCAAATCTAACCTCCAGCTGACTGATAGGTAAGGGTTAGGTCTCTCTCTGTTCTCAGCAGCCATGTGAGCCTGTGGTTCAAACCTCTCCATCAAAAGTTGCTTTGAAAGCAGCATGTTTTCATGGTCTCTTCACGTCCAGAAACTTCAGTCTGCAATTTGTGCAGTTGCTGCTGGCCCAGCACACTCAATTTTGCCTTTCTGCATTCTCTATGTGATCTTTTCCAGCTGCAACATCCTATACCAATTTATACAATGTCTTAGATTTCCCTGCTGGGGTGGTGCCGGTCAGCACAGTCACAAGAGCTGATGAAGAAGAACTGAAGCATTACTGAGGGCACTATGGAGACCCTTGGGATAAGAGACTGAAAAAGGTCAGTGAGGAAAGAGCTAAGTGTTAGCTGAAGACTGTGAATGGAGCAGTGACACCTCTGGTACATTGACCTGAGGCTTGTTTACATCTGTTGACAATGAGAGCTTGTTTAGTAGTGCAGTTTGTATACACCATGTTACTACCTTGCATGCGGTGCAGGTAGGCTAGTGTACATCGGCCTGACACTGCTCTGCACATGTCTTCCTTTGTCTTCTCTTCCTATAATGTCATAGAATCACAAAATGGTTTGGGTTGCAAAGGACCTTAATATCATCCAGTTCCAACCCTCTGCCATGAACAGGGGTGCCTTACACTAGACCATATCACCCAATGCATGGCCTTCAAGGCTGCCAGAGGTGGAGCATTCACCACTTCTTTGGGCAATCCGTCCCAGTGCCTTGCCTCCCTCACAGTAAAGAACTTCCTCCTTATATCTAACCTGAACTTCCCCTGTTTAAGTTTGAACCCGTTACCCCTTGTCCTATCACTACAGTCCCTAATGAGGAGTCACTCCTCAGCATCCCTATAGGCCCCCTTCAGATACTGGAAGGCTGTTATGAGGTCTCAACTCAGCTTCTCTTCTCCAGGCTGAACAGCCCCAACTTTCTCAGCCTGTCTTCATATGGGAGGTGCTCTAATGTCAAAAGACAACGTTCTTTCTTGTGCTTCCCCAGGTGTTCTGACTCAGTCCCATGCATATGTTTTGCAGGCTATGGAAGCAGCTGTGGGGCTGCCAGTGGCTGTCCAGTGCGTGGCTCTGCCATGGCAGGAAGAGCTGTGCCTTCGCTTCATGAAGGAGGTGGAGATGCTTGCCCACGGCATAAAGAGAAATGTGTGATTTCTAGGAACCAATAACCACAAAGCAGATAGTGACCTGCAGGCTCTGAACCACTGTTTCAATAAGCTGGCAATAAATGCTGTGTAAAAACAGTCAGCAAAAATCTCATCTTTTTCAAACTGTCCTTCTTTGTTAGGGTTAAATTTGGTTGAAAACCAAAAGAACGAGAGTTAATGACACATCAAAGGAGTCCATATACATAGTTACCCCAGAGTGTAACTATATACAGTGTGCATATGCATCGTTATATATACTATAGTATATTTAACTGTATATATACTATAGCATATAGTATATAATATGCTATATATACTATATATTGTGCATATAATATGCATAGCATAGGTATTATATGCTATAGGATGTATATATTGGTATATATACTAGTTGCTTACATAACTAGTATAACTACTATATTATAAACCCATTATATTATATAATTATAGTAATGTAGTAAAATATATAACTAGTAATAAACCTATATAACTATATATAGTGTACATATAATATATACTATTGGTGTGTGTATATATACATAGTGTGTATATGCTAGTTATATACACTATATCTAGTATTCTATATATGCTACGTATAGTATATATGTTATATAGTTATGTAAGCATATGTAGTCTATATAACTGTAGTTCATGGTAAGAGACTGAAGAGCTAATTACCCCAGTATTTTAGTTCCCACAGTGGGCAGGAACAGATGTCCGTGGCAGAGTATAACCTGGTAAGTGCAGAATTCCCCTTCTGGTTGTGCCATTGATCTCTGCCAGAAAGAGATGTTTCGGCAAAGGCTTGCAGTCAGCTTATTAACCAGTTTTAATAGCTGCCAAGAAAGCTCTCTGCGAACTTGCTGGGCCCCTTCCTGAATTCATTTACCCTCTTGATCTCTGTACCATCAGGTGGAGGTGGGTTCTGCAGTTTAATTCTGTGTGAGAGTGGAAAGCTTAGTTTTATTTAAGCATCAGCTGTGAAAAATGGCTACTGGTCTGTCATCACTCCTGTTCCTTGTTGTTTTTTCCAGTTAAGCAGTGGGAAAAGGAGGCCTGGAATATTTATTGATAGCAATAAACACTTGAGGGAAAACTGAGTTTAAGCATTTTGTGGTTATATTTTGAAAATTCGCACTATTTAGTGCTTCCAGTGTCTCTGTGGCAGTTGTGTGCTGTTTCTCAACCCATCCTTCACTCTCAAGATGGAAGAAAATGCTGGAAGGGAAGGTAAGAGTGATGAAGGAGACCAAAATGCTTTGAATAAGCAAGTGTACCTTGAAGCAAGGCATCAAGATTAGCCATGGTCTGTGACTTCTCCAAGCTTGCATGGTGGGAGCTCATCATTGAACAGGTGACCTGCCCAAGTATTATTCCTGGCTAGATCTGAGCATGCAGAGACCTTGTTTTGCAAGGAAAAGACAGTGTCCTTTGCTCTAGTTTCCCTCCATTTCAAAGCCTGAATGAAGAGAAAGTGTCCTGCTCCTGAAAGGAATTTCCCCATGCATACTTGCGCTCTACAATCCAGCTGCTCTTTGTGGGTGGCTCTGGAATGAATTTATTGTTTCTCCCACTCTCCCCTTGCCTGTCTCCAGCCAGACTTTAGATCTAAGGATCCTGCAGCATTAGCTCCCAAAGGGAAGTTCTCACTGTGATCCAGCAGATGCTGAGGCAGAGTACATAGGTGATCTCAGCCCTGGTCTGCAGCTCAGCCGAGACTCTCTTGGCACTCACTTCAGTGATGAGGCTGAGATGGAAACATGTTCAGAAGGAACTGGATGAGGTGTGGGGGAAACAAGACACAGGTTTGGACCAGATGTAAGGGTCTGTTCAGGATTTTGAACAGCAGGTAAGTGCCTCAGCTTCGCAGAGAGCAAAGCACGTTTCTGAGTAAAGCTCAGGGTACTTCTCAGGACAAGTAGTCCATGCTGTCGGCTATGGAGGGGAAAGTGGTGAGGGTGATACTGAGCTCTGTGGTGAGTGCAGGCACTGAAAATCAAGGAGGGAAAGGCCTTTAGCAGGGCTGGACAAAAGATGTCAGCTCTTTCACATCAGCACAGTGCTGCTGTGTTTCAAACCCTTCTGTGGCTCCTTCACCATAAGATACTGGCTCAGGCTCTGCAGCCCTTGCAAACCTGCGCTTTGTGTTTGCAGAGTGCTCATCCAGCTGCCTGGCATGGACCAAAGTCCAGGCTTTGGCTGTCTTACTAGGTAGAAACACTGCTTGGGCCAAAAGGACTTGTTTTCTATTAGTTTCTCTTATCTCCAGTACAATATCCTGGCTGTGGTCTTTGCTATGTTTTTTATTTTTTTTTCCTCCTGATTTTAATAAGAAGTTAAACCTATTTTCCTCAAGATATATTTCCTGTAGATAGGTAACTGAGCAAGATTGAGAGACTGAGTCATAAGACAATGATCTGTTATCAAACATCTCCAGCTTTATTATTTGGTTTTACTTTATGCTGCAGGGGTTTTTCTTTAGTTTGCAGGTTAGACTTTGCATAGCCACATCAATAGGAGCAAATAGAACCCTCTAGAGGGACTGATAAGACCAGCTCAGTTGGCCTCTTGCAGCTCTGAAGCAAACAGAGCTCTGTGGTGTAACAGAAGGTAGCAGAGAGTGTTAGACACAAACATCCCCAGGATCCCAGACATTGGTTTTAAACAAGTTTCAAGGGAGGAGATAGTTGAAGCAGCTAAAATAAAATGTTTAGAAATAGCTTGACATTTAAAACACAACAATGCAAGCACCAGGGTTGGTATGTCTTTCACTGTGTAACAGCTGTTAGCTGCATAGACCCTCATTGCTCCAAGCATGGTCTCAATCTGCTTTGCTTTTTGCTTTCTTTTTTCCTTTCCATTCCATTTTATTTTATGTATTTTCTTTCATTTTATCTTTCTTTTCCCATTAGTGCTTTGTTTCTTTGTTTGTATTGCTGTTCTCCTGCTTTGCACTCAGATTTCCTGGCTCCCTTCCTGCCCTACTTACCACTACACCAGTGAAAAGCCCAATGTCCTGTGATAAGCATCGTGCCCAGCTATGGAGCAGCTATGGACATCCCTTCACCATCAGGGCACTGAAGTCTCTGCTGTCCCACAGTGAGGACAGACCTGTGCAAGACACCAGATATGACAGAAGAAGTAGAAGTGCTCCTGGACGTCTGGTGAAGAACTATCAACTTTCTGCAGTATCTTCATTGATGCTGTGTCTGTCCTGCTGGAGAAGTTGTAAGTGTGATCCATACATCACTTGGCTATGGAAAGGCCTAAGAAAACTAGTGCAATACCCACAAAAGTGAGAAAGATATAGAGATGGTCGGGAGACAAAGCAGCCCCTGATGTCAGAGGGTTGGTATGGGAGGTTTCTCTCCCATCCTCTCGCAGTTTATACAGGGAGAGCAATCATGGTCCCAGCTGAGCAACACAAAAAAGGGTTGATAGACCTCACCTCTCAACTACTGTTGCCGGTTGTTGGAAAGGTGCAGATTAAGTAGTGGGAGGTTTCTTGAGAGCTGTCGATGTTCTGTGAGTGTTGGTGGAGATGGATTGGAATTTAGGAAAGTCACGTGCTTTCAACATTTACTCCAGGCTGAAATGACTCAGGAACTGGAAAGTTCCCAGAAAACATTTATTCATCCCTCTGAGTCAACTGGAAGAACTTCTGCAGAGGGGACCAGCCCATTTCATTGTGATCTGAGCATTTTGTGGACTGTCTTTAAAAGCGCTTTCAGCGCAGTGTAATTTGCATGTGCTACTTTGTAAACTGTTTGGAAAAAGCACATCAGAGTGTTTGGTTCCAAACACATGAACATGAGATGCAACTGTCAGGATTTATTCTTTATGACTTTCATCAAAATGCAGTCAAAACTGACTTAAAATCATTATCACTGATTTAGAGGGAAGACCGTTTAGTCATAGGACATATCTGTCCAAACTCATCCTGCTTGAGACCTGAAGGTGTTGAATGGAGTATGATGGCAATAAGTCAGTGCGGTTTCACTTTTGCAAGCAAAGACAGTATAGCTCTTGCTGGAGACAAGGTGGACTGAGTTGGTCTGACTGTTTTTCTTCTGTGATGGTCCAAGTGAAGGAGACGTTGTGGATGCCACAATGAAATTCCAGATGAGCTGCTACAGGCTCCTCTTTTTCACTCCTCTTGTGAAAAGGGTCTTGGTTTTCATCCGAACTTGACTGGTGAGTTTGACATGGGGCCTGGATTGATTCAGGTGAGAAAAACATCCCCAAAATGTTGTGCTTGGCCTTGGTTGGCCAATGCACGTTGGTGTGCTGTGGAGGAGTGAACACTGTCCTGCGAATCAGGCAGGTCTCTCTCTGGTATGGACTTGAGATTTGACTTTGAACATCGCTTTGCTTCCTTGTCTCAGTTTCCCCATGGGACAAACGGTCTCTTTCTCAGCAGGCTTTTCTCCCAAGCACTCCCTGCTCCTCTTTGCCTGGATGCAGGTCCACACAAAGCCACCCTCTGTGATCCAGCCCATCCACCTCTGTATAGTTTCTCCCCTTCATGGCAGGAGCTCTTTCACTTCATATGTCTTCTGGAGCACCTCAGGAGATCAACTTGGGGGGTGCAAAACGTGGGTCTTGAAACGATCCCCATCCTAAAGGTGGATTCAAGCTTCACTCCCTGCTGTCACTCCCCACTGCCTGTGTCTTCACTGTAGGCTGTGGCAGGAGCCTTGGGACAGCCCCAAGGCAGCGCTGTGCATGGCCTTACAGTGGCAGAAGGAGCCCTACCTCCGGCTCCTGGAGGAGGTGGAGATGCCCACACATTGGTAGGGAAAGGGGCTTTCTCAGCAGCATCCAGCTGCCTGGAAATGCAGCTGTGCCTGCTGATAGATCTGCCCTTTGGAACGCCAAGTCGGTTCAGACACCACTGGCTCTTTCTCTGTTAAATGTTTGCTAAGTGTCTAAAGGGCAAGATCGGAGCACAGGTCCCAGTGTGCAGCCAGATGTGGGAAGCCAATGCCCTGACTTTCCTCAGTGCAGTGGAAAAGCCTCCCACCTATGTTCAGCCCATAATAGAGGTTATATTGCTGTCACATAGGCAAAGAGCCCACCTTTGACTTTGGACTCTCCTATGGATTCCCAGAGGCTGGGAGAGCGCTGGGTATTGCTGTGTGCTGACCCTGTCCACATGCACCTTCCAGAGGTACCTGCTGCAGCCAGCACCGTGGGACAGGAGATGGGCTGCGGGCACATCCCCATGTCAGTGCCATCATACACCAGCAGTGCATTAGCTGAGGGGGCCTCCTCTGAGCAAGGGTGCCACTGAAAGGGAGCACAGTAAAAGGCCAGCTTAATTTGTTACCACACAGCTCATTGCTGACAGCTCTGGATTGTTTCTTAGAATTGAATTTGGCATCCTCTGTTCAGAATCCATGAATTTCCCCAGTTAAGATCCAGGAGAAGAATGTCCACTGCTGACAGGAATTGTTACAGGAAACAACACTGAACTCTTAACCACGAAGAATGGATATGATAATGAGTGAAAAAACAATCATTAGAGGACTAGCCAGCCCTCCCAGGAGGACACTCTTCACTTTCCTTTCCACATCCAGTTCTACACTTGCTGGAGCGGGATCCGGTTCTGGGCCTCTTTTCCATCAAGTGCAACCTTTCAAAGTTTTGTAATGCACAATCTGGCTGCCAAAAAACCTTTTCTAAGGTGGGACCCATAGGAGGGTCCATCGTCCAAAACCATCAGGGATTACAGACAGACCATGGCATTTGTTTGGGGCTGATATTTGATGAGTTATTCAGCTCAGTGCCTAGTTCTTGTGTGCTTGTAGTGAGAGGCATGTGTGCTGGGAATACCTCAAACACTAGTCATCCAAATGTCTGTTGGAAATAGCTTCTGGCCTGCAACACTGGGATTTTCCACTCCTAAGGCCATACTGGTGTGCTGTGTCATGGGCTGGAACAGCCTCTCCTTATTGTACATGAAAAAATCACAGCAGCACTGAGCCCCATCCTACAGGCTGCCTGAAACAGCCTCTGGCCACCATGGGAGCAGCATAGGCAAAGGGATTTAGTGAGCAAGTGGTTCCCCACAGCCATGCATCATTTCATCATATCATTCCCCATCCCTGTGCAGGGAAGTCTAGTGTTTTCAGGCTGTTTTTTCCCCTTCTCCCATTGTCCTCTCCAGCTACACAGGAAATAGAAGACCAGCTATTTCCTTGCTGCTTTTGTTCAGCTGTTCCCACAGCCCTTCCTCCCCAGCAAAGAACTTCCTGCAGCCCAGAAAGCCCCTATAAACTCAGTGGCCCAAGGTTCACTGGCCAAACTTCACCTTTTCCATTTCCCAGTCAATCATTCTCCACTGCATGCTCTACTGAAGGCAGCTTTGCAGAGGTCAGCCTTAGGCTTATAAACTGTTTGCTGATCCAAGACAGTGGTGTTGGGAGAAGGGACAGGTCTGGGAAGGCAGGGAAGGTCTCCTTTCTTTCTCACTTCATCCCTGGAGAGGAGAAGGCCACATTATGATCCAGCAACACCTGAGACAGCTCCTGCCAGAGAGGGAGGTGGATCCTTCTGCTGCCTTCACCCTGCTCTGTGGCTCGGCAGCAGCTGTGATGGTCTGGAAATGGCTGAGCAAAAGGCAGATCCAGAAGAGGATGGAAGAGGCTCGGAGGACCCGGGATGAGGGTGTGAAGAAAATGGCAAAGGCCGTCCAGCAGTTCAGGGAGCAGGTAACCCATCCTTCTGGGGGGTCTGAGTCCCACCGGGGTGCCTGCTGATGGTGTCCTTCAGCTCCCCCTTCCAGCTCACGGCTCTATAGCTTTTATAATGAGGAGTCCAGGGGAGATGTGCCCTCAATGAGAGGAAAGGCTGCCTTGGGAGGAAGGGAACCACACTGTTTCAAAATGATGAAGCACTGTAGACGTCCACTGATGCAAACCCAGTTCTTTGGGGATCTAGAAATGTCTCTTGCTTCTATGCATAGAAGCAAGAAAACTTTTTCCTCTTCCTAACTCCAAGTTTACACATCTGTCCACATCCCAATATCCTCGTCTCCAAAACCTGGCTTCTGGATGGCACATTCCCAACAAGTGAGACTTGGCCCAGCAGGCTTCCCAGAAGATGCTTGGCGTAACTTAATACTAATGAAACACAGGGCATTCAGTGTCCCTGGGAACAACCAGGAATGAGGCAGGACCCCAGCCAGCATGGATGTGGCCCTGAATTCCTACTGCAACACTGATTTCTAACCACCTTTCTTCCCTGTTCCATTCACTTCTGAGTAGGGATATTGGTTAAACAAGCTCATGTTTACACAGGTAACATACATGGAGAAAAAGCATACCTGCTACAAGTGATGCATCTTTACAACCTTTTTTCTTATAAATATTATATAAAGCCTTAAAAAACCTGTGGTGACACTGAGAACTGCCAGTTTTGATCACATGAATAGACCCTACCCACCTGTGAGTCCTCACTGGCTCATATGTACTTTGCTGGGCTTGAGTTAAGAGATGTTTGTCCTCAGACCAGGCTGACCAACACTGCATGTCCCCATTCTGAGGGGTGAAGGGCCAACCTGAGGCTTGTGTGCAAGGGCCACAAAGGTACCAAATGTACCTTCTGCGCAGGCTGGTGCTTTCTCAGCTAAGGTTAACTCTCGGTCAGTGGGTAAGTCCTACAGTGCCAGGAGGAAATCTCTGATGTGAGGCATTGCCTTGCCCTCGGCTGCAGTGGATGCATGAAGCTCTTGTACACCTTCAGAGACAGCTGGACTCCTGGGAGTGCAGCCAAACTCGGGATGAAACACTCAGCAGCAAAACATCTGAAGCCCCACATGCAGGATCTGTCTTTCCAGCAAGATCTGCTGATAATGTTGGCACAACTCAAGAGACTCTGAGCCAAAGAGTAATTGGAACTGCTGTCCTGGCATCCCCTTTGTCTTCCCCTTGCAGGTCCCCAGTGTCCAGACAGATGCCATCCTGTCCCTGCCCCTGCTGGAACTCGCTGGGAGACTGCAGGAAGGGTCTTTGTCCCCCAAGGCTGTCCTCTACACCTACATAGAGAAGGTGAGTGCCTGGCTGTAGCGTGATGGGCAAATCACTTCTGTTCTCCATGCCATGGTGTGTGGGCAGGGGACTGAGAATACTTGGAGCTGGTGACTGTGAAGTCTTTAATATAGCAGATATTGGAGAAATATATGAAACAGCAGTGATCTCTCTGTTTCCCGGCTCAGACTGATGACTAGACAGTCCTTTGAGATGGCTTGAGCTGGGATGATCTGGGGAAAGGTGGTTACCATTCGTGCCAAGCCCCTAGTCCTTGTTCTGAAGATCCAGGTAGCTACTGAATGCAGCTGTGTAATGATGCAACTCTTAACTAACACCTATTCCTCCACGTGTCTTGCAAAGGCCCTGGAAGTGACCCAGCAGACAAACTGCTTGAGACATTTCATCCCAGAGTGTGAAGAGCAGCTCCAGGAAATACAACAGCAGAGGGAGAAAGGGCTGCTCTATGGCATCCCCGTCAGCATCAAGGACCACATTGGTCACAAGGTGCTTCCCTTTGTGCCCCTGAAGTGTCCCATCATGAGCTGGGCTGGGTGGTGAAGTGGTGGGACACAGGGGATGGGCCTGAGCCCTCCATGCTTACACCAGGGAAGCCCGGCTGGATCTGAGGCTGTAGCTGTACGTGCCATTGCAGCTGACCCTGGCAGTTAGAAGTCCCCCTTAGCAAAAAAACCCCAGGGGGTGAATAGTTATACTTACAAATACAACCAAAGGCCAGGTTGGACAGGGCTTTGAGCAACCTGGTCTAGCGGAAGGTGTCCCGGCCCATGGCAGGGTGGTACTGGATGATCTCTAAAGTTCCTTCCAACCCAGACCATTCTATGATTCAAATGATTTCTGATACATGATATGGCACAGGGTGGGTTGTTTGGGCCATAACTCAGGCTGTTACTCAGAGGTTTGCAGTCTTGGGGATTAAAACGTGGCTCAGCTTCTAGAAAGTCATTAGTAGCAGGACCCCTTAACCTCAAACCTCTCTTGTGCAGCAGCCTGGCCACTGAGCCCCTTAGCAAAGACCTTGTACATGAGACAACCAGGGACCCCCTCACAGACAAACCCTAATGAGGACTGGCCACACACTCCTGAGCTGTTTCTGCTAGTCTCCTCCACGCTGACTTACCAACACAGTTAAATGGCTCTAAGCCCAAACGCAAGCCCCAAACACCAAGGCTAAATGAAAAAGTACTGTGCTGTATTTGCATGGGATGTATATTCCCTCCCTGAACATCCACTGATTACTCCACTTGTACAGCAGGACACTAGGTTTGATTCTGAGCTTGTGTATCTATGGAGTGGTGTCTGGGACAAGGGAGAGAAATAGCATGGAAAAGAGCAAGGACAACTTGCTGACGATGTCCACTGTCACTTATCCTCTCTACAGGGGCATCTGTCGACCTGTGGGCTTGTGCAGTGCCTGGGCACTGTGGTGCAGGAGGACAGCGTCCTAGTCAAGGTTTTGAAGAGCCAGGGGGCCATCCCCTTTGCAATGACCAACGTGCCACAATCCCTCTTCAAGTAACATACATCGTTAGAAATCTTTCTTCTGGTTGTGCTCCTGAAGCTATAACCCCTCCTGTAGGTCTTGGGACAGGTTTCTTCCTGTCTCCTGAGATGTTGCCTTGATGAGTCCTGCTTCCATCAGCTGCCAACAACCTCCGTCCAACTGAAAACAGTTTTCAGATAAGATTAAGATGAAAAAACCTTCCATAACATAAAAGAAATCACTGTGCTTATGCCTGGGAGGGAAAGCAGAGGCTTATGAGAATGAGCCATGTCCAGAGGGATTTACAGGATGGAAGGATGGGGTTTGGCTATGCCACGCTCCCATTGGAAGGGAAAGCCAACAAACTGAAGGCATCATGCCGTTCCTGACAGCCCACTTGCTGGTTTTCTTCTCCCCAGCTATGACTGCAGCAATCCCACCTTCGGCCAGACCCTGAACCCCTTCAACCACCACAAGAGCCCCGGAGGCTCCTCAGGAGGGGAGGGAGCTCTGATCGCAGGGGGAGGCTCCATCCTGGGCATTGGCTCGGACATCGGTGGCAGCATCCGCCTGCCATCCAGCTTCTGCGGGCTGTGTGGGCTCAAACCCACGTCCGGAAGGCTCAGGTAGGGGGCTGAAGTGGTTAAATAATGCCAAAATTGAACGGCTTTTGTTAAACTAAAGCTAAGATTTACTGCGGGTTATGGTATTCTGTTTTGATTTGGGTTTTCTCTTTCACATTAATCAAATACTTTTAACAACTTCCCACTGGTTCAGGTCCTGAACTGCAGACCCTGCTCTGCTATTCAAACATATTTGGCATATCTCACCATTACTGAAAATAGAATACATTCCTTTCTCTTTTCCCACAGTCTGTCTGGAGCGAGTGGCCCATTCAGTGGGATCCTGGCAGGTACATGAATTATGTTTAATTGCTTTTCTCTACATGCTGTGAAGAGCCCTATGTCCTCCTCTAGGCCTAGAGAAAGCCTGAGGTAATCAAGATCTGTCTGAAGTTCACCTGAAACGTCTCATGTCATTGCCTGATCATCCCTTGCAGCCAACATGGCCATACAGAGGGTGGACTGGTGTTTGATGCACCCTTTTGCTTAAAGTGGATGTTTGCCCTCTTCCCAATCCAGTTCCTTGTGCTCTGGGGCCGATGGCAAGGGACGTGGACAGCCTGTCCCTGTGCATGAAGGCGCTGCTCTGTGAGGAGATGTTCCGGCTGGACCCCACCGTGCCCCCCATCCCCTTCAATGAGGATGTGAGTCCTTAAGTCAGCAAAGCTCTTTTGAGGGTGCTGCACACTCAACCTATCATTCTTTAAGAGCCCAGTTATCTTTATAGTACTGGTTTCCTGTAACTTGTTAGCTCTCTTTGAGGGCACATTTAGTAATTACTACAAGAAATAGGTTATAAATAGTTATAAGCTGGAGGGAAGGAATGCCACCCAGAGGGACATCAACACGCTTGTAAAGCCAACATTTTGAAGTTTAACCATGCCAAGTGCAAGGTCCTACACCTGGGTTGGAGCAATCCCAGGCACAGCTCCAGTTGGGCAGAGAAGAGATTCAGAGCAGCCCTGGGGAGGACTTGGGGGTATTGGTCCATGAGAAAATGAACATGAGCTGCTGCAGTGTGCGCTCGCAGCCC
>JANRGW010045718.1:0-11887 GCA_024733675.1 Psilopsiagon aymara | reverse complement strand
GGCATGACGTGCTGTGGTATGGAATACCTCTTTGGTCAGTTTGGGTCAGGTGTCCTGTCTCTGCTTCCTCCCGACTTACCCTCCTCCCTGGCAGAGCATGAGGCTCCGAAAGTCCTTGGCCAGACCAAAATGTACTAAGCAGTAACTAGAACATTGGTGTTATCAACACTGCTCTCAGGCCACAAGTCAAAAACACAGTGCTGCACCAACTACTAAGAAGGAGAAATATGACTGCTACTGCTGAACCCATGACAACTACCAAATTGGTCAGGCAGGATTTATCCTTAGTGACGCCATGCTGGTTGCCATCAAGCACCTTGTTATTTTTCATGTGCTTTCCAGGAGAATCTGCTCCAAGATTTTGCCAGGCACAGAGGTGAGACTGTCTGGTCTGTAATTGCCCTGGTCATCCATTTTCGCCTTCTTGAAAATGGGGGGTTTCTTTCCCTTTTTCCAGTCATCGGGAACTTCACCATTATTAATGAGAAGAGTGACTGAAAGTTCAAAACCTTTACACAATCAAAGAGAAAACTGAAGCAGGCAAATACAAAATTACACGTGAACAGAGGCTGGCAAACAAACTCACGATTGAGCCACAAAGCAGAAAATTTCATATAATGATATAAATTTAAGGAGGTATTTAAACATCCATCTATCTGAGATGAAAATTAGGAATGTAATATGAAATGCTAGAAATGTATTACATTTATGCTTTACAGGCCAATCACAAACTTCAGGGTTATAGATAAAAAAATCTGACTTCTGCCAAAATCTGAGTCCCTTTTAACTTTCTGAAAAGAATCTGATTAATTCTGAGATCTTCAAAAGCAGCTGAGGGACTTAAAAGCCTAGAAGTGGATTTGCTTCACCTAACTTTGGCTTAAATATCATTCTGTGTAGACTTTAGAATTGGCAATTTCCATAGCTAAGTTAGCCGTCTGAAAGCTGCAGCCTAGTGTAAATGAGTCATTTAACTTCCACAGTGTCGTGATTTCAGTTCAGTCAGCCAGCAACTCAGAATCATGCAGCTTGCTCGCTCACTCCCCACCTTTCCTACCCCTGCCCCCAGCTCCTGGAGGGATGGGGAGGAGAACCAAAAGAATGTAACTCCCATGGGCTGAAATAAGAACAGTCCAGTAACTAAGGTATAGCACAAACCACTACTGCTACCACCAGTAATAACAATGATAAGGGAAATAACGAGGGAAGAGAATACAGCCACTCACCACTCATTGATCAATACCCAACCTGACCCAAGCAGTGATCTAACCCTTCCAGGTAACTGCCCTCACTTTACATACTGGGCATGACATGCTCTGGTACCTCTTTGGTTAGTTTGGGTCAGGTGTCCTGTTTCTGCTTCCTCCCAGCTTTCCCTCCTCCCCTGCAGAGCATGAGGCTCAGAAAATCATTGGTCAGACTAAACATTAATAAGCAGCAGCTAAAACCAGTGGTGTTATGAGCACTGTTCCTAGGCTGAAAGCCAAAAACCACAGCAGTGCACCAGCTACTAAGAAAGAGAAAAATGACTGCTACTGCCTAACCCAGGACACATTGACAATGCAGTCAAACACAATCCTCAAGAACTGTTAGGTTGGATACTTCTTTTCTGTGATAATGTCAGTCATACTCTTCCTCTGAGAATAATCTGTGCCTTTCTTGGTAGTAACATTTTCTACCCTTTCTTCAAAAAGTACAAATACTTACATAAGCTACAATGCAGAAGAAAAGAAACCGAAGGATCTTTAAGTCCATACCCAATTAAATGAATCTCCTCGTCAGTCCTGTCATCACCAGGAAAAGATTGGATGTTTGTGTTATACAAATTTATGTCCTTGTTTGCAAAGCATTCCCTTGAATCCCAACAATGCCTTCTCTCTAGGAAAAATCAAAATTTCACATTTCAAGGTTTCTTCTGCTGGAACCATCCTCTTCCATGGAGATGGCAAATGAAATGTCACTTCATTAAATCAGGTGTCTAGTTATATTTGTCTTAAGTATCACTTCCACTCCATTTGTCTGTCAGTTTTGCATAAACTGAAGTCTTAGTTAATGTAAAATCAGAATGCATTTCCACATTATTTGTCATAAAAAGTATTAGCACATTTAGTTGACATCTTAAGACACCCCAGGACACTACAGATCCCTTTGGTGAAAAGGAGAAGAGCACTTTATGTAAACAAATGTATAGAGATAATGAAACAAAACAAAAGAAAAAAAAAAAAAACCAAACAAAAAAATAGCCATCACAAATAAAGCAAATGATGGAAAGAGTTACAAGACAGAAAGACGAAGATTATTGCCAATGTGCCGAGCTCTGGAGGAGGTGATGTACTCAAACCAGTAGTAAGAAAATCCCAACCAACAAATATCCTTTCCATACAATTAATGCGGCCCCCTCTGCTGTAATATTATAAGGGGTGGTGAAATGTCACATTTTTAATGATAAGTGCAGGGGCTATAATGATCTTACACATATAAAACCTTCACAACCAATATGCAAGCCAGCTTTAAGTGAACTAGGTTAGATTTTCCAAAGATGCTGGGTATGTGCCCATTACTGTACATAAGAGATACTCATAGCTGGGAAGGCATATTGAAGAGGGAATGAGAGTGGGAAAGACAGTGTAACTCTTCTTGCAGCAATTATAGAAGTGGAGCACCAACAGATGAATGTGTTTGGGTTGGGAGTAAAGAAAACCAACATTATTTTCAGGGAGCCACACTGAAACTTAGAACCATTTAAGAAAGTTTCTAATGCCTAAGCTAGAACAAACTCACTAGATACTTGTGAAATTTTTGCCTTGGTTGTATTAGCATTTGGGTTGGTTTTATTTTTATTTGTTTAATCATCATGTAAGTGTTTTCATGAAATGAATTGAGACAAGCACAATACATGCTGAGCTTACTGGGAGAAAAAATGTTGATTTAAAACCCACATGAGAAATGGTAGAACAGAAGGCAGAAAATTTAAAAAAAAATAAAAAGGAAAAGAAAAAGGAATCACATGGAAAGATTCAGGCACCTGTATGTAAAAAACAACTTAAAAGAAAGTGCAAAATGGAGATTCACAGAACATCTCAGTGGAAGGCTGCTTAATCCAAATTAATCCTGTTTCACAGAAGACTTCTAACTGAAGCACCTTTTGTAAGAGTACAAATGTCTGGGGCTCCCCTGGAGTCAGTAAGGACAGAAAGAGAAACAATAACAAAAACAACAACCAAAGAGCCTGCCTGTCCTCTGGAGTGTCTACACACTGGTGCTCGCCCCACCCTACCCAACATCAGATCTGGTGGGAGAGTGATTTTTTTTCCATTAGGTAAATGCCTTGGGATAAAGCGAATCACCCTCTGAGAATGCCAAAATAATGTGCTCTTCCTGCTTAATCCCTGATCTACTAGATCAAAATCAAAATGTGTATCAATGATAATAAGAAAGAAGTAATCAAGGGAACTTAAATAGTTCCATTTTATGTATTGCATCTTAGTTCCATTGTATCTTTGCAGATTCAACCTTACAGATTAATCTGAAATATTGTGCAATATTTCTGGACTTCTGAAATATTTCAAAAGTCCACCTCTTGGTCCAAGACAAAATCAGGAGGTGAAAAGATGAATTCGGAAGAAAATGAATAGCCTAGAGGGGGTCTACAAGAAATTTGGAGAGGGACTTTTTACAAGGGCATGTAGGAAGAGGAAAAGGGGGATTAGCTTTAAACTAAAAGAAGGTAGGTTTTAATTAGATATTATGAAGAAATTCTTTACTGTGAGTGTAGCGGGGCACTGGAACAGGTTTCCCTGAGAAGCTGTGGCTGCCCCATCCCTGGAAGTGTTCAAGGCCAGGCTGGATGGGGCTTGGAGAAACCTAGTCTAGTGGAAGCTGTCCCTTCCTGTCACAGGGGGTTTGGAACTAGGTGAGTTTTGATGTTCTTTCCAACCCAAACTCCTCTATGAATACATGATCAATCATTACACCAAAGTGAATGATAGATGACAAAACATTAAAACATTGGTTTATACCTACAGCTAAAAGGCAACTTAGCTCCTTTTTATAGTTGATTACTAAAGTCACTGAGTAGAGTATTACAAGTATTCTGCAACTGTTTTCTGTGACTGGCTATACTACCAGGAGTCAGTGGCCTTGCTTCAAGAAGACTGCCAGAGAAACATCCAGCCATTTCTAAATAGATTGCTATATTCCTGTCACTGATTATTCTCAAATATGCAATTCTACCTTTCTTCTTCTACCTGCATTCAAATATCTATAGAACAAACACAACAGAAAATAACATGAATCACTACAAGTAATATGTCTTAGACAACTGTTTCTAAACAACTCATAAGAAATGGGAGATACAAGCAATTATGTTTTAGTTTGTTTCAAAAGTCTTCAGAGATACCTGAAGTTTTCATGAAACCAAGACTGCACAGACATAAACAGTGGGTTTGGATTACAGATATTCAGATGCAATCTTTTGGATAGATCTGCATTCCCCAGTTCTATTGCCCAGCCCATCCCTGCTGTAGTTACACTTTGATGCCAGTTTTACTTTAGTATGTGGAAAAGCATAACAATTTATAGTACACTAGCGTATAAAAGTACTCCTTTCCAAAGAGTTCTATAAAAGTAAATGACCCCGCTGAGCTATGTCCGCTCCTTTGCATAAGTTTTAGCTGTAAAGGGGAAACAAAGTTGAAAAGTGAGATGTGCTTTTAAGATTAATAAGAGTAACAAGTTCCTCTGGAGCAGCAGTTACAGAAGTTACAAAAATATGTCATAGAATCATTAACTGTCAATGACTTCATCCTAAAGCTATTACCTAGTAAATTTGTAATAGTAATAACAGTTTTTTCAGAACTGGTATTTAATTATAAACCCCGGTTCAGTTCTCTTAAATTGAAATATATGTCACTCTAATTAAAAATGCATGATGCTCTCAATAAGTGTCTTTAAGCTGGATCTGTTCGGCACCTTTCCTTGTGAGGTGGTTTTTTTTTTTCAGCAATATGGCATTATTTTGTGGTGTTTTGTTATTCAATAAGTACTGATTTTGATTTTCGTAATTTGAACCACTCTAAGAGAGACTGACATTGCTAGTTAAAAAGAAACTGTCATTTCTTCATTAATCAAATAATGATGGATAGAAATACACTGAATGATCATTATTTCATCAAGAGCAAAATCATGTCCTAGTGGACATGAAATAACCATGGTGGTCAATGACTGATTTTAGTGTCATTGCAGTCTTATAATTAAAGCTCCAAACTGAGAACAAAGATGTACCTCTAAGCTCCTAATTAACCCAGTGGTGGATGCTGTAATGATTTGAGGTTTTATCTGTGCATGACTTAGGCATCGTGAATAATAGTGTCAATTTGCTCTTTGTAACTATGTCTGGCAACATGCTTTATTTTGAATGTATTGCTTACCAATTTTTCTGTTTTCTTTTCTTTCACACCACATTCAGCTTCTGAGTTCAGCACTGGTGATCCTCCATCCTTACATAATTTCCACTAGACAAAGGTGTAGCTTATCTTAGTGAGCAAATAGATATTAAAGGTCCACCTAGGGGAGGTCAGCCAGTTGAATTCTTGATCCTCTGACATAGGAGATGTGAATTCTGAGACTCATAATGAGATCTAGAACCCTGCCCACCCCACATATGAGGAAAAAACTTTAACCACTAGGATATACTGCAAATGACCTGAAATGCCAGCTATCTTCTTTTTTAAGAATTCACCTTGCCCCATTTGACGCCGTTGCAGGCTGCAACCCAAGTAGATATATACTGCTGGCATTGCTTCTTATCAACTAGGTTTAATAGACCTGGTAGTCATCTGAAAGGTCTTCAAACATATAGCAAGTACATGTATTTGTTTTAGGAGGGTCTCATAGAATGATATGCCTAATAAATATATAAATAGCATTAAATTAATGGCTCAAGCACTGTATCTCAAACAGCATCCTTTAGATGAAATCTCACAATACATTTGTAAGAAGGACACGTGCTACTAAACTTACTAGCTGGATGCTTTGCAAAGCTTGCTGCATATGTACGGCCAAAGATCAATCCACCTAAAATCCACATCTTTCCACTATTCTTATTCTTGATAATGAACTTAGCAAATAGAGAAATCAAATGCTGATATATAAAATAGATACCTTACACTTGACAAATCAATAATAGGAAAATTCAAAGATAGAATTGACATTCAATTCCACTAACACTACACAGTGACAAGGTCAAGAACTCATTTGCTATTTTTGAAACAGGCTTATAAATTATGTTGAAAATGGAACAGAGTTATCTAGTTCTTCTGTGATGAAGAAATCATCTTATAAATTGCCCATAGAAACAAAAATACATGAACAAAAGAGAGATTTTTTTTTGTTGTTGTTTTGTGGGTTTTTTTGTTGTTGTTTGGGATGCTGGAAAAGAATAATGATTAGTTAAAGATGAGGTTACTGACAGGAGTACCATGTGGTGGTGGTGTGAAAGGGGAAGTAGATTTATGACTGTGGAATACTAGCCAATTACAATTTGAAGGTTAAGGACAAAAAGCAGAAATGATGACAAGTGAAAGGGTATGATGACATGATAAAGGCTAACCTAACACTGTCTCTGATAGCTTATTACTTAAAAGATCGCGTACAACCAAAAATATAGACAGAGCCTTGGGTAGCATGTTCTAGGGTAAAGTATTCTTGCCCTTGGTAGGGGAGTTGGAACCAGATGATCTTGAGGTCCTCTCCAACCCAAACCCTTCTATGGTTCGATACAATTTAATCTACCTTTTTAACAGTGCAACCATGAGGTGTAATTAAACAAGGTTAAGTGTGACAGGTCCTGGAATATGCAGTACGTAATAATAAAATCTTAGTAAGAAGGTAGAAACTATAGTTTAACCACATCTAAATATGCAAGATGCATTTAAATATGTAGAATATGAAAGGTCAGGTTTTCTAAATAAACAAAAGAAATTATTAAGCAGGTTCCATAATTATTGGTGGACACTAATGCCAGCTTATGTGAGTTTTAAGTCTGGGAGTATTATTGCTAGACTGTAGAGCAGAGATTGTGAGCTTAGTTTAGCAGTAAAATAAAAAAAGAAGATTCACCCACTTACAGTATGTGAACTAGAATGCAACAGTGATGAAGGATAAAATGATCACTTTCTTCTGTGATATTATAAAAAATACATTGATAAGCAAAGTAATGTATTCTTTTAGAAATGTTTTCCTTCATATTGTTTTAGTATATGCTAGAGAGATCACTATTCACAGTATTGGCTGCACCTTTTATCTTTGCTACCATTGTGTAGTTTATAGTCATCAATCACCGTCCATTTTACTCCAGAATAAAAGGATTGTAATTTTCTGAACGTTTGTACTGTGAATTTGTTCAGCTGTATTCCACCTAGTCATAGGCTATAAAATAATAGATTTGGACTAATGACTAAGATGCAGTGAGTTTGAACCAGTTTTGGTGCATATGAAGACTGTACTGGCAAAGGAGGCATAAGGACTTCATATTTCCAGAGGAAATATTTTCAACATTCATGCAGTTTTGGCAGGACTGACAAACATAAAAAAGCTCAGCATCTGAGGCTTGCTGGGAATTATTTCTTCCATGATGATTAATGTGATATGTCAGAGGACCTGGCAGTGTTTTTCATTGAACAGGCCCTATGCAGATGACAGTAAGCACTGCTGTCAAGCAAAAGTTATCTATACATTGCATACAGAGCAGAAGAGTACATTGAGCTAAGCTTGTCTAAGCAAGAGGCTTTTGAGTGTGTAAAGAGGGAGTTCAACTATGCTGTCTTTGGAAAAAAAAAATGAAATATTGAAAAAAAATGAGAAAGGCATTTTGGTTCTTAAACTTACACAAAGAGATTGCAGAATACCCTGTCATGGTCCAAAATCAAATTGCTAATGTGTAAGTTAAATGAACTTGGATATCAAAATAGTTTAATTACAGGTATATGCGCCATTTTTAGTATTACACATCATCTCTATCTTTCATCCAGGGAAATGGGAAGGTCTAGGATGAAAGTTGGGTGGTCCCAGCTGTGCGGCGCATGGTCCTGGGGCCAGACCATGAGGACCCCTGAAAGTCACTTTGGTGTTCTCTCTTCTGATCTCTGGATCTCCTTCAGGGTTCTCCCTCAGATATTCCTGGAGTCTCTCATATATTTGTGAGGTT
Source organism: Psilopsiagon aymara (assembly GCA_024733675.1). NCBI lineage: Eukaryota > Metazoa > Chordata > Aves > Psittaciformes > Psittacidae > Psilopsiagon > Psilopsiagon aymara. The sequence continues at coordinate 3,681 of JANRGW010045718.1, read as the reverse complement.
TCTCTCATCTGCTCCTGAAGTCTTACCATCTGCATGCTTCCAAGAGCATCTTTCAGAGGATCTACTCTGTGTGTCTTCTCAAAAACCTATTTACAAGTGTGTCCCCAATTTTCTCTCTCCCAAAAACCTCTCTCTACGTCTCCCCAAAAGTCACTCCTTTGTGTATCTTCCAAGAACCTCTTTCCTATGTATCTTCCCAAGATCCTCTCCCTTAAGACAACTCCAAGAGCTCCTCCCCATGTCCCCCTGAGCACCTTTTCCTACATGTCTCCACAAAAGCATCTCACCCATGTCTCTTGTTCCTAGCATGGAAGAGGAAAATGGTGCAGACCGGCTGGCCATAACTTTGAGCCACAATGCCACACCAGCAGGGGAAGCAAAGCAGTGTGACCTCAGCCCCCAGAGCTAAATGAAGCTGTCAGAAGGGGTGGTAAGAGTGTTTGTACAGTGAGTGGGCTTACTCTTATTGTGTGACATGCAAAATATACTGTTACTCTGCATTAACAGATGCAGCTTTTGGAAACACAAACTCCTTATGTTTCCTCCCTGCTAGCTGACCCTTCATGTACACTTGTTTGAACTGTATTCATTGCACAGTAGTCATTAGTGCTGTGTGCTGCTAACACAGAATAGAGTCTATTTTGAAAAAAAAAATCATAAAAAATCAATGTAGCCTGTTTTCTGCGTGTGATACCTGTAAACAGACTGGCAATATTTAAATGGAATTCAATTTCTGGTTTTATGATTATTTTTGGTTTAAAATAGATTCTTTTACTGTGTGGATCACTATTCATGTTTAAAATTCAATCCCTAGCATAGGTCAGGCAAAATTACACATCATTGTTCATGTTTGGATGAGCATGTAAGCACTTCTGTAAGAAATCCCTCTGTGTGCCAATCAGTTAGTGAAAAAACTTGTGACTGAAATTTGCAAGTGTGTGATCTTTCCTGCTAAATTTGATTGCCTGAAGATATTCAAGTTAGTTAAGAGACACAGATATGGGTAAAGTAGAACCAAATGTGAATATTCATGCAATCTGTGTAGTCTCCCCCTGTAACTGCAATTTCCTTAAAAATGTTTACTGCGTTTCAAGATACATTTAATTTTTTTTTTATTTTTTTTTTTAAGAGAGGGAGAAAAACCTGGATAGGCATCTTTTATCTTTTTTTTTTTTCTCTTTTTTTTTTTTTTTTTTCTCTTCAAATGTTTATTCACTAATCAGATTCTTCCCCCCCACTCTCCAGATTCCAAGTCTGACTTCAGTAGGAAAAGTTGGTTCCTCAGTAACTTTTGTAAATCAGTTTCCTTAATTAAATTTCCAAACATAGGCTATTTGGGTGGAATTCAATCTGACATTAAGACATCTACATTTAGGGAATTGATTCTACTGCCTAAGCACAGCTGTCTATGCTATTTCAAACACCACTCATATCCTGTCTAGCCTCTAATGGGTACTTCAGAAGGGCATGAATCTCCCACTGTTCCTGGGCCATATATGTCAGCCCTGTGCAGATGTCTTGGATACTCTGGGGCTTCTGAAACTGCAGTGGAAACTTATGTTTCGATCAATGAAATGAGCCTTATGGCAGAACACTAGATCTTGAATATTTTCAGTAGCTTCCAAAGTGAGATTCAGTTATCTAAACAAAAGCACCCGGCACCATATGATGTTCAAAACATCTTCAGAGAGCTAAAAGATCTGATATAGGACCTACAGAAGCTCTCTATATTTCATAGTATCATCTAGAGATTAACTGGGACACACCTCAATACCACTGATTCTTGTTCCATTGGCTCTAATGAAATTTTAGAAACCTACCTTCCATTTAGACACGTATGCAAAGGTAACTAAGCTCAATGAATCCAAATTAGAACTGAACTATCCCTCTTTTTCTCTATAGTACTTGTATTAGATACCTCAGACTCTCACACTATTTCTGTTCTGTGAAGGCTAAAAATGTCTAGCCTGAAATATTTAGATCATCTCATATCCAGAGAAAAAGAAATACCCTAAACCGGTTCATATGTTCCAGTTGACTCTAATATTTCGTTGTATATTGAGTAGAGCTCATACCATTGTATGGCATATGAAGTTGTTAGTATGTACCTATGTTCACATTCAGGAAATCTCTCAGCATATAGGCTCCACGTAGGGCTAGGGTCCCTGACTGCAGTGTAAAGCACATTTTTCACATCTTGTTCTGTCTGGACTAACCCAAGTGCTACTGCATGAACAGTCTCCTCTTTAATTTGTTCAAAGACTTGTTGCTGCTCAGGATGCCATTGAAAACTGATCTTCTTCCATGTCACTCAATTGCGAGGACTTTAATCTGGAATACGCGTTCTGCAAAACCCCACAAAGCTGAAGAATGTTTGTGAGGGTTTTTTCTCAGTCTGTGGAGTCATTACTGTTTTTTTATTGATTATACCCACTGGGATATGATGACTCTCACCTTTCCATTTTTTTTCTTTAAAAATGGATCTCCTGCACATATGTTTTGACTTTTATTTTATGACAAAATCAGATTTCTTCATTATTCTTTTCCCTTTCTCAAGCACTTCCTCTTCTGTTTTGCCCAATAGGATGATTCCATCAACATATTACAGGTGTTCAGGAGCTTCCCCCTGTTCCAGTTGATATCATACACACCACAACCAGGGGCAGCATGGAGAACCATCCCACTGGCAGCCAAGGAAAAAACCCCCCCCCCCCCCCCCAGCTGTCACCACTGTTGCCATTTTGGGGAGGCCTTGCACTTCCCTTGCACCCATATTACCAAAGCAGCAAACCATGGGGTGAAGCAACATTCCCATCTGTGGAGCTGAATGTAGTGATATTCAATACAAAAAAAGAGCTCATGATAATAGTTCACCTTCATCTATACTTCTACTAATCTAGGTGACACCCATGGATGGCCAAAACCTGAATTATTTAAGATCTCTTTGGAGCCATTCCAGGCTCCCATATTGCTATGCCTTTTAAAAACAATATTTGTATATAGTTTATACTTTCTTGTATATACTATCACCTGTAAATGTACATTTTTACCTCCCATCCCTCCCTTTAAGCCAATGAGATACAATGTTCGGATTTCTGGCTTCATGGCTTGCAACATGCAAAATAGTAATTTCATATTTAAGCACACTTCCAGTGATATGACTTTATTTCATAAAGCCAGTCTTAAAGAGACTTTTCATTAGAAAGAAAGAATGCCAAAAGTTGTGTCCCACTCCCCTGCCGTTTTCCTCCTGCAGTCTGCAACATAGAATCATAGAATAGTTAGGGTTGGAAAGGACCTTATGATCACCTAGTTCCAACCCCCTGCCATGAGCAGGGACACTTCACCCTAAACTATGTCACCTAAGGCACTGTCCAACCCTGCCTTGAAACCTACCAGGGGTGGAGCATTCACAGCTTCCCTGGGCAACCCATTCAAGTGCCTCACCACCCTTACAGTAAAGAATTTCTTCCTCATATCCAATCTAAACCTCTGTTTAAGTTTGAACCCATTGCCCCTTGTCCTCTCACTACAGCCCCTAATGAAGAGTCCCTCCCCAGCATCCTTATAGGCCCCCTTCAGATACAGGAAGGCTGCTATGAGATCTCCACACAGCCTTCTCTTCTCCAGGCTGAACAGCACCAACTTTCTCATCCTATCTTCATACGGGAGGTGCTCCAG
>JANRGW010045714.1:0-13564 GCA_024733675.1 Psilopsiagon aymara | reverse complement strand
CTGGAGCACCTCCCATATGAAGACAGGCTGAGAAAGTTGGGGCTGTTCAGCCTGGAGAAGAGAAGGCTGCATGGAGATCTCATAGCAGCCTTCCAATATCTGAAGGCGGCCTACAAGGATGCTTGAGGGGGACTTCTCAGGGCCGGTAGTGATAGACAAAGGGTAATCGGTTAAAACTTAAACAGTGAAGTTCAGGTTGGATATAAGGAAGAAATTCTTTACTGTGAGGGTGGTGAGGCATTGGAACAGGTTGTCTGAAGAAGTGGTAGATGGGCCATCCCTGGCAGTGTTCAAGGCCAGCTTGGACAGAGCCTTGGGCTACTAGTGTGAGGCACCCTTGCCCATGGCAGTGGAGTTGGAACTAGATGTTCTTAAAGTCCTTTTCAGCCCTAACCATTCTATGATTCTATGATGCTAGTTGCCATTGCCTTTAAAGATGGAGCCTCTGTTCAAATCCTCACTAACTCTTTCACACTAAGCAGTCTCAAAAGCATGATACATACTTTTGACTAACTGATACGTTTGTTTTATTCAAGATATTTTACACTGGTTGCTGTGGTGTCCTCAAAACCTCTCACTACCTAGCATAGATCAGCCTATGTTTCTGATGAAGATAGTCTCTACCTACCCTTACAATATCTGCAGTACTTTCATATTCTTTTCTTACAATATAAAGACATATTCCTGTCAAGGCTCAGGAAGCATTTATAGAGCTGACTACACAATCTAAATGCATTTTCACTGATCTGTGAGCTGCTGCAGCTAAGAGACTTCATAAATGAGTCAGACTAGACCCAAGCAAGCTTAGGCATCTCCCTGCACACTGCAGCAGCCACCACAGAAATGACTTTCCTCATAAAGCTCTAGTGAACAGTATAGATATAACTCATAGAAGTAGGCCCATTTACTAATCTTATTGGTCAGCTTTTATTTTGTATGGAAAACATGGCCAATAAGAGCCAAAAAAAAAAAAAAAATCAAGAGAAGCTATTTATTCAGTTGCTGCATATCTCCCACATCTCCCTGTTCCACTTCATTTAAACTGCCCTTGAATCATCTCTACTTAACTGTAAGTGTTCACCCAGGCCTATCTTAACTCTTCATAGCTATGGAAGAAGAATCTCTGACATAAAAATGTACAACATCAGAACAGCAGCTTCCATATTTGAACAGCATAGCGCTTCATCACTATCCTCAATTGAAAACCTAAGCACTGAAGAAGCCAAATATCAGTGTTCACATTTTTTGTAGGTAAACCATAGCAAAGCAAAGCAAACCAAAGCAAACCAAATAACTGTATTTGAACTTTATTACTTTTTACACTTGCAATAAAATTAGGATGGTATGAACTGTATTTCATTAGTATTCGTGTCCATCCTTCAATGTACACAAGTGAAAATATTTTTTATTTGTAGTAAGCAGCGTCTTGCTATGCAGAGTTGCCTTTGCACATGGAAAGACCATGTTAGTGTGACAAACAAATCACACAAGAAGCACATAACTTAGGCTGCTGCTCACGGTGTCTTTGATATTTGCCTATTCAAAAGTCAGACACTGTTAGAACCCCAATGAGTTTTAATTACCAACACGATGAATGTCTAAGTACTCTTTTTCACAAAAATGATAAGCATAAAGAGAAGTTTCCAGGTTTATTTAGATGTTGGTTTTCTTAGATGCTTTTATTCTAATACCTCTAACAAAGTGTGCTCCCCATACAGCAATGCAGATAGCTGTACATAATTCATTGTGTAACAACAATGGAAACTTTCCCCTTTGAAGGCCTTATTTGGCATGATTTCACAGGAGATGCCTATGTAAAAGTGGTATATACAGCTCAGAGGAGACATGCAAATCACTGCAGAATCACAGAAGGAGCCTTTATCTATGAGGATGCCTCTTTCCATTTAGTCATGTTATAGCTCTTTGCACATTTATGCATCTTTATTTATGCAACCAGAACTGAACTGGCAGATGTGCATATATAAATCTGTGGTGATCTACTCTCTTGAAAGTTCTCGACAACACATTTTGATAATTACATATTATTATGACTCTACATAGTACCAGTGCAAATTTAAGGAAACATACTGCTGCATCTGGCCAAATTCATCAATCTTGTTTTAATGTAGGATATCTTTAACAACTCAAGCATGCTTTTTAAGCAATTTACACGTCATAACAGTCAAAGCCACTTTTTTTTTTTAATTAAGGATGAGCCTATTAGAGCTGGGAAAGTAGAGACATAATGCATCATAATGTCAACTAGGTTGCAGAGGTAACAAGGAGCTCATAACAGGCTTTACAATGCCATCTAGCTTCCTTCCAGTTTTACACTCCCAGGTTTTGGCAACCGGGTCATGGTCTTTAGAAATGGGTTATTCACTTGTGGTCATTAACTGCTTCCTAAACATTTTATTATTTCTTTGGATCTAAGAGATACCTCAAGCAGAAGAAACATGAATGAAATTTGGTGCTTAGTCCAGGTGTGCCTTGCTGGTGACAAGTGTGTTCTGGTGGTGAACTTCCTGTTGGATGGACAAAAGGACAGAACACACTTCTGCGATTTCCTAAGGTGTAAGATAGATGTGACTTTATTACATGAAGATATGGGACTGCCATAATGCTTTTCAGTGATGATAAATCATGAAGTTGTAGATCTCCCTATAAATATTAACTGCCATTTAATTTCAGCTGATATGATTATAATGGATCAAGGCTTGACATGTATGGAAATTTGGCTGCATGAAAAGTAGTAAGTGAGATAAAGTAATATTAAAACATGGGTTTAAATTCTCCTTCCTTCTGTTTTACTGCAATTGCCAGCGTAACACTGGCTTCAATATTGAAAAACCCTTCAAGGGAATCAGGAGTGATTGCCTACAAAAGGAAATTTACAGGAGAAAGGAAATGGTGGGATAGAAAAGATATTTTTCACCCAGAAGATACTACAAGCATGGAAGAAAGAGGGGCCCAAGAAAGCTGGTTAATATTCAAGGGTCACTTCCTCCAAGCCCAGGAGCAATACATCCCAGCAAAGAAGGAGTCAGGTAAAAACCCCAGGAAACTTACATGGATGACCAAGGATATCCTGGACGAAGTGGAAGGTGCTTCTGCGCATGGCAGGGGGATTAGGGCTAGATGATCTCTAAGGTCCTTTCCAACCCAAACCATTCTATGATTTTATGAATTTATGTCTTAAAACAAATAAAAATCATTCAATTGTATCTTACTGCTGAGGGAGCACATGCTGTCTGTGTGTCCTAGAACCTGATCCACATGCAACAAGCTGTCTTTTTTCATAGGTGGTAGGGCATCACCTAAGCCTCCTCATGTATGACTACAGTAGAATGCAGAACCCAAAGCAAAAAAAACAAAAGATGTCTATGCCTTGATCCTAGACTAAATGTATAACTTCTCCCATTTATTGCCATTATAGAAACTTGCCTTGTTAAAGAACTATCCCTGAAAACAAAATTTTTCTTCTCTTTTGGAGTTATAGATAAGAATTTTTGGTGAAATTATAATGCTTTACAAAGTGGTACTTTTGTTCAGCTGGATTGTGCATTGAAACATATATCAGCACTGCCTTTCTTTTCTTTTTGCTCAGTTTGTTAAATTCCTCAATAATTCCTCAGCTAATAAGTGGCTTTCAGCCCAAATTCTTATGCACAAGATAACATGAAGTTAGATAATCATCACTGTTTAATTTACAACTTTCCTTGCACATTTCTGTATTTTTGTCTGGACACCATGTACTATGCTAGAAGTTTTCACCTATTCATTGGACATTTTTATTTATGCACTGTAATTTTCAATCATGAATTTTCATGCCATATATTGAATGTTGCTATTGTCTCATACTGTATAAAGCATTGTAAATATCCAGTAAATCTATGGTTTACAACAATATAGATCCCATAAAAGACAGTACTTCTAATTTATTAATCTTGGAATCTGAAGCACAAAGCACTTGCATATAATACACATATTTATAACACAGAGATGTGTAGTTTGCAATCTTCTTGGCCTTTAAAATTTTGCTAGTCTTATCATTATAGCAGAGTAAAATCAATATTCTTACTAGAAAAATATACCATTGTCATCAATCTCCACTGATTAATTCTTGTGAGGTACTTTGAATTTTTTATCAACGGTGTTGATCTGTTTAGACACACAACCTACTTCCTCAAAACTACAGATGCCATTAAAACATTAAAGGACAAATCAAGCACAATGAGACATGGAAGTGGAGAGACATGGGAGAAGATGCCCTTTTACTCCAGTGTGTGAGTTAACTCCTGGAAAGTAGTTTAAAAAATGCAGAGCAAGTGCTGCAGAACACGGAAGAAAGTGAACACCTGAGTGCTGCTGTTACAGGACCAAGTGACCTTGAGTGCAATCACTGTGAGCATATGCATGTCAAAGACCAATTTTGAAAATGTCTTTAATGCTTTTAATGATTTTAATTACATCAGCAATTACTCTTTCTCAAATAAGACATTACTGTGCCTAATAATACATTTCTCTGTCAATTTTAAAAATCCTACCTTAACTGCAGCAGTTGCTGAACTCTTTTTTCTTAGACTTTAACATTACAAATATGGAGAAGTCTGACTCAGAAGAGAGAGTAAGTCTCACAGATTTAACCCTGAACAGCTGAAGTGGCTCTGAGTGTCTCAGTACTTAGTCCCAGCAGTAGATAGGTTGCTCTGAATGCACTGCTATTTTGTTAGTTCTTGCCTCAGAACTCACCTTCCACACTGACTTCTCCACTCCTCTGTGTTCACTCTAAGCCAGCCATTCAATGGCCCTAAATACCATCATAAAGCAGAATAGGAAAAGACTGCTGATAGGCTGAAGTTAGTCTTTACTATTGCTGAAACCCGTTTCTATTTATCCTATCATTGTAAAACAACCAGCAATTAGCCAGCTTTCAGGCAGCTCTTCAGGCTGCCACCAGTAGCCCCAGAAGTTCAATTGTATTCAAATATTCTTGTCAGAGCTGCTGAAGATAAAGATATGCAGGAAGCTCTTTTGTAGGCTTTACTTTTGGTTCTTCCTGGCAGTTTTCATTAGTCTACAAGTCATTTATTACTGTCAGGATATAAATAAAATCAGTAATTAAAACAGAAAAAGTTATGCAAAATTAATTGTCAAATATCTCTCTTAACAAAAACTGCGTTTCTTTATGAAGTATACGTATAATTTTATTCTCGTCACCAATACATTTTCCCCTATAAATCAAGCTGAACTGATTAAATCTCACTCAATCTTTTATTATCTCTAAATACACTGACTTCTTAATGTCTCGTATTCTACTTTTTTTCCATTGCTAGCTGACACTTTTTATATATCCTTGACTTTTAGTACTGTGACCTCTTTTATTTTGTTAATCTTCTAAAACAGATTCAGGATTACTTGCAAACCTTGCCTATTTAGTAAAACATCTGCCAAGTTTTTTACATCAGCTGTAAAGCATCTAGATTTTGCTTATTTACCAAAAAGTCTTTATAATCTATTTTCAACTGTACTGCCTGAAAAAATGCCAGTCAGTTTCCCTGGTTGTTATACTCTCCTATGGCCTTATTTACTTACACATTTTTGTGTCAGTAAATGTCTACATCTTTTCAGCAACTGTAATCCCTTCTACAAGCTTCTGACATATTCTGTTGGCCTCAAGATATCCCTGCTCACAGCTCTGTGGGAGCACTGTTGGTCCACTGCCAGATGATCAAATATTCCATCTCCATTATCTTTGTAAATATTGGACACAGACTGCACAAATATGATTATTTTTCTTAGGAATGTAATAATCCAGCAGCAGTTTCCTCTAGCACATCACAATGAAATATTCTTCATTTTATGCATGAATGTGTTACAAATCTTTTGAGTCTCTATTCACGTATGAGTACAGATGGTTTGAGGAGTGGGCATACATTTTCCCAGTTGGGAGTTTGTAATATTTAAAAAGATGTGACTCCTGCTCTGAATGGTAGAGACATAAAGGGACTCCAAACACCAGTGGGATACCACTGTGCAAAAAGCAAAGAGAGAACAAACTAATGAGGCACCACACAGGAATGGCAGGAATGGTTTATTCCCTGTAAAATTTTTTGTTTCCTGGGTAAGAAACCATCTGGGAGAGTTTACTGAAGAGAGGTTACTGCTTGCCCTGAGCATGAACTGGATACTGTCCCTTCAATACCAAAGACCACATAGTGGTATGCTGCTGTCCCCAGAGGCACCTGCCATCAGTGCTCTGAGTGAGGGGGGCGGGGGGCACGACCTTGCCTGGACAGTGGGTGGCTGCTTGCAAAAACCTGATGCAGCTGTCACTCACTGACCAGGAGAATGCTTTTAGGCAACTAAAAGCATTAGTCACTAGCTGGGACTCTAAAACAGCTCTGTCAGCTTAACATATGCTTTCAGAGCTCAGTAACTAGGTGGAACCTAAGGTGGAACTTCATTGTCAGCCACTGCAGAATACACTACTTTAACTCTATGACTGCCAAAAATCAGCAAAGGTACTGTTAGGTGAGTTTTGACTATCTTCCATGTAACATTAGTTACACGTTCTAAAGCATGTTGGTCCTTGATACTATTTGATACAGACATTTTTTTTAAACAACTATTTTCTTCTTCCCTCCCTTTCCAGGAGCCATTCTGAACTATTTGGTTCTATGCAGAATGACTTTAGCATGTGCAATCAGAGGTTTTATCACATCCACTGCAGACAGGTGGCCCTCAGCTCAGTAACTACCTTCTTCTTATTTTGACCATGAAAACTGTCTCAATTAAATTTTTATTACCATTAAACAGGCTAAAAGCAAGAAGCACATTCTTTGATAAAGGGCAGCCTCCTTCATTTTCAGTCCTTTTGGTAAATTGATTACGGGGGTTGTGAATAATGTGGAAATATCAATACCTCCCACTGTTTTTATAAAGCTCATTTGTAATTATGTTCTTCCCACCTTTGGATGGGGACTTTTCTGACTTTTTTACTTCTTCCTTGCCACAGTGCATGCTGACGACTTGATTAGCAGTGAAGAAAATCCAGTTATATTTCTCCTGAAATAGTAAATCTGATCAGAAATCAGGAAAGTACGTTCAATGATCATGTAATACCTTACTGCATAGAATGGGAAACTGTTGTAGCAGCATCATCAACTGAGGAATTTAATTTTACCTAAACAATCTCACCATCTACACAGGACTAAAAAACACTGGAAGATTTTGTAACATCTGAGAACAAAATAAAGAAAAAGTCTCAGGTGTGCAGTGGCTGCTAGTAAAACATCGACATATGCAACAGCTGTTCCCCATACAGTGTTTTGCCTCCTGCAGTTTTTCAGGTTTCAGTTTTACATACAGAGTAATAATGAAAATTCTGAGACAATGCCGCAACTGTGGCCAAGGAAGAAGCAAATTCAAAACATCCTCCTTTCAAACCAGTGGATGGAATTAAGATCCATATCAGACACCTTTCACCAAAGAAGTTGATGCAGTGGTTTGAAATAATTTGCTGATAGATTATGTCCTGCAAGTTCAAAAACCATTATCAGAAATGACAGAGCAGCAGGTGGAACAAGATATATATAGATTATTGCAGGTCTTATGCAGTGTAACAGACATGAAAAACACTGAGTAGTATTAAAAAGTTTCAAATATTACTAATAAAATGCAACTGAGAACTGACAAGCATTAACTTCACAAAGTACAATACTTTCTGAAAAGATGTGGCGTCACTACTGGTGGATGTGCTGTGTTTATATTTAGATTAGTTTATAAATGTGAAAAATTGAATTAGAATATCCCTTGCACTAATATATTCTTCTAGATCAAAGGCTGTACACACAAGTAAGTGAAATATAAACCTTAAAGATAATTGTAACAGATTTCACCAGAGCTGACATTTTCTATATATAATGGAGGCCTTACAAACAAGTGCCTAACAATGTAGAAGTAAACATTTTTTCATGGTGAAAGTAACTAAAGTGCTACCTTGGAGCTTCTTATAGGATAAGCGTGATTGCTAGGATATAATGCTATCCCCTCATTTCCTTTTCACTGTTTCCCAAAAAATTTTAAATTATTTTTGTTCTTCTAATGGACACTAATATAAAATCAAAATACTACAGCCCTCTATGCTGTATATAGAAACAAATGAATACTGTGCGGGATATAAATAGTCAGGAAAAGTTTTCATTGGAAAATATTTTTTAACATTTTCCATGCTCTTCAAATTTCAAATTTATTCAGTAATCTTTTGGATTACAGTCTCAAAGTGCTTGTTTTAATAAAATCTGTAAACAGGAATATTACTTTGTACCGGAGTGATTTTCTTTAAATTAATAAATATCAGCATTTCATCCTAATTCAGGATAAGAATGCTTTTCAAAAATTGTATGCTTGATGGGCTGAGAATCTGCACCATTCCTATCTCAGTGGGACATCTTTAAAGAGTAATGCCTGCTCTGAGTACCTCCTACAGGAGCCAGGCTTCCAGCAGTTCCCTTTCAGAGACTGCCTTTAAGATTTCACAGCTTATCTGTCAGAGCAAAAAAAGGGTCAGAAAAGATAGTGAAATACAGAGAAGTTCAGAGTGAAGGAAAGAGAAAAAGGAGGAATAATTCTCACAGTCAAAATAAGATTCAAATGGGTGAAAATATGTTCAACTGTTAGTCAATGAGCTAGTGCATTTAGCAATACCCATCATCATATTTCTAAAGAGATTAGGGGGGTTAAATATATGGAACATATTTGCTATGTGTATTTTAAAAGTGTAACTCTAAGAAAACAGAGGACTCTAAATTAAATGTTTATAAAACTCACTCTTACAATATCAAATCCCTCATTAAGGCATTGATGGACATATCTCAAACTTGAATTACATTAATTCTCACAAGTAATGAGAACAAAATGCTTCTCAATTGCTTTGACTGAAAGTGCATTTTCATTAAAAAGTATGAATGTACTTCCCAAGGTAAATATGAGGATGATATTGAGTAAAATAATGGCATATGAAAGAATTTTGCGTTCAACAAGCAGACGGTTGGTTTATGATCTTATAGGTACTACTATTTCTGCCCACCTCTTTTGCAACACAATGTGGAGGAACTACTGAGACTAAGATGCGGTCTGAAAAGACAACATGCCATGAAAATAACAAAAGGTGGTAAGAGAATAACACAGAGATGTCAGCTTGAAAAATAAATGCAGAAAAGCATTTGGTTTAGATGGCTACATGTTTAAACCAGCAGTTGCAACCACCGAAAACAGATGAACTTCTAAATTTTACTTAAAGAAGCCTAGGAGAATTTTGTAATTAATTAATCCATGTTCTCTGGGGTTCATACTTTCTATTGACTGTTCAATTCTGAAAGACCAGCTCGAGCTCATCATATAAGACAACTCTTTCTCTACTCAGGGCTGCTCCCTTCAGCCTACTTACAAAGGTTTTGTCCAATACATTTTGAAATGAATCTCTGTGGGAACTTCTGTAACTCCTCCTGGGAACCTAACAGCTGCCATCATTAACATTTCCTTCGTTTGTTTAAATCCTTTTATCTTCCACATTCCTCATGCTTCTACCTTTCTTCCAAAAATATATCCCCCTCCCCTAAGTATTCATGACTTAAAGCTCTTTCAGGCAGTGGCTTCTTCAGGCAGATTCACTGATTGGAATTTTCCCAGAAAACCTGGGATTCTTTTTCTGTGAAATTTCTGTCTCTAAGATAGATGTTGGCCAACATCAAAACAATTTTCACTCAGCATTTTTACTCTATTTTGAAGAACTGAATGCATATTTATCCTTTTGTTTGTATTTCTCATTTTTATGTCAAGTTACAATCTCCAACAAGCAGCACTGGACTCTCTCATTATTTATTGTTTTGATGCAGAGAGCAATTAAATATAATTAACTGGATGATTATCATTTGCTGGTAGAATTTGCTAAAAATGCATATGCTCCTGCAGGGAGTTGCTTGCTATTTCTTGCACCACTGATCTGATGCTGTTCAGAGAGAGCCTTTTTTTCCCTCTCTATTTACTGCTTCACTGAACTGGGGAAGGAAGAAAGTAAGTGTTTGAAAATAAGTATGTGCTAGCTTGTGAATAATTATCTCACAGAGAGCTAAGGAACAGAGTTTCACATTGGCTTTGTTGCAGTGCTGAGATGCAGAAACACTAAAATACTCATAATTGGGGAATGAAAGAAAGGTAACGATGCAAATTTTCTTGCTGCGTATGTGATACTGATGAACTCATTCATGCCAAGAGGTTTTGGTTTATTTTTTATTTATTTTACATGATGTCTTTGTTGATGTGAGATTCTACATCACTAAGATGCTCTTTAAGTGTATAGAACTGATAAATTTCCTGCATTAAGAATGAAAATTATTCTTTTTCATGAATCAGTCTGGTCTGCATGCCACTAAACCCTTACTTAAGCCTAAAGACATTCTATACATGAATTTAAGCGATGCTTGTCTGAAGAATAGGTATTCTGCACTGTGGTTTTGTAATTGTCACTATAAAGCTGATTGCTTAAAACTGATATTAACATACTACTGTTTGCCCTCACAAAAGGTGGTAATTTGAGCTTCTGAGATACTCAGCAGCTCATCTCATCTGAGGATAAAACTCCTTTCATTAACTTGCCACTTGGTCCTCCCTGCTGAAATTCAGATCTGAATCCCATTTAACATTTCATGCCTTGCCTTGCTATTAAAGTGTGGTATAGCATTTTCTGCGCAGTTAAGCTGTGGCCTGATAGAAAAAGGAGTATTCTTTTAGCAAAACTTTGTTTTGATATGTAGCTATTTAAGGTTCCATTTTATTGTCATCTGGAAACACATTAATATCCGTTTACATTTAGGACTTCTAGGAACATCTACCAAGCTTTTACCTGTTAGATGGGTATTTCCAGCAAGCAATAAACTTTTTCTCCACCTCTGCTAGAAACCCATCCAACCATCTTCTTAGTGGACTGCTTCCAGAAAATTTCTCTGATTGATTCCCATATTTGTGCAATGCAACCTTATCTGTAAAATTTTCTTCCCATCTTTGCTTTTGAGAATGTCTGATCCCTTTCTTGCAGACTTTTAGGACTTTGTAAATGTCTGTATTTTTCTGTTCCTTTATAGTCTACAATGTTCACTAAAAATCTCTTTGGACATGCTGGCAAGCACCATACTCAACACTCAGAGAGAAGAGCCTTCAGATGACTGTGCAAACGTTAGCTAATTATGTCTCCTGTCATTCTGTAAGATAAACTAGTTTCATCATCTGCATTTGCACAGATGGGAAATTCAGAGAATTTAAAATGATTTTCCTTCAGCCAAGCTTCCCGAAACAGTCTCAGAGCTGAAAATGTGTCCTGGAAATCATTGCCTCCCACAACTCAGGGCAATTCACCTATGTTTTGGACACTAACTGACTCCATAAATATACCTACTGAAAATGCAGTGAGTTTCATACAAAATACACTGTGTTTCTAGAAACAACAATAGCTGTCCTGGAAAAAACTTGAGATGCACACATCTTAATTCCATAAGGGACAGCTGTGCTAATCCAAATTGTTGTGTAATATAGCCTATGCATTTTACCCCATACTTTTTTGCATCTGGCACCCAAACATGGAATCTGAACCACAGCTTAAACTGGATAACTTTTAACACAAAGGTTTTATGAGACCCTTCTCTCTCTTACTGCATGCAATATACAAATCCACACACACTCAGCTGTCTTTCAAGGAAAAGCTACTGAAAGGAATATTCTTGCTTCTTTTCTATGTTGTTTTAGTAAATGTAAGAGCATATAATTTTATCTATACTGAACTGAAATCAGTTCAAAACTCCACAGTACAGAGAATGCAAAGTCTTTAATATAAAGAGGAATTCTGTCCCTAAAATATAGGAGAACAGGAAAGCTCTGAAGGCTAATTTTACTCCAAAAGTTTAAAGTAGATTTGAAACTACTTGCTTCAAAATAGGTTCAAACTGTACACTGATAGAGTTCTATGATAGTTGCTCAGAAGAGCATAATTTAAAAGCATCAAAACAATATCAGAGTTAATGTTCTTATTTTAGTGAAGCATTAAAATCTCATAACGTCATCCCGGCAGGGAGGGTACTTGCAATCATGCAAATTCATGCAGTGTTCACAAAGGAGGAGGAGCAATAATCCCCGATTATGGCTTGGGCCTCTCAGTTAAGCACTGAGCTTCCAGCTGCTGCATCTCAAACAGGCACACATGGAGGAGATGGAAAAATCACATCCACTTTCCACTGAAGAGATGGCAGCATACAATCCTCTGTGCACCTGCACCTCTTATACTGACTACAAAAATAGTGTGGACTATCATTGGCACTGACTTTGCACGTCTTTACATCGATTGTGCTATTAGTGTCTATGAAATGGCAGGGTTAGAGGTGATGCCTTACTGTTCAGATAGATTGTTCAGAGGACAAGACATCATTAAGTCCAGAATCCAACTTCTGTTTTTCATTGGTTGCAATTACTTTTGTCCAGCTGTTTTCACCAGGATTGATCCCTGAGTGACACCCAAGGTTATCGAGCTGAGGCTAGGAAAAAGTAAAATCTTAACCAGGCTCAGCAGAGACAAGGTGCCACATTTTCGTTTGAATCACCTTCACAACCTACATGTAGGAAAGGCCTCTTTCTCCTTCCCTATATTCTACTGCATAAACTCAGGTTGAATATGTGAATTGCCTTGTAATTTCATCTAGAGATGTGAGGGTCCAAAAGAAACAGAAAAACAATTTTGTTGCTTTGGAAAAGAGGAACAGGGTAAGCAGGATAACCCAAATAGGAGACCTACTAGGACATGTTTTTCTAACTCTAGAAAAGATACTGATGTAATAGCTCATTTTTCACAGTTTAACTTATTCTTATTTTTGAATGGATTTACTTCAGAGCATTGTATTATTACTAAAGAAAATTATGAATACAGTAGATTTGGACACAATGTGCTAAATTTACTATTAGTCCTTAATTCTGTTCTATTTTTATTTATGTCTACATAGGAATGGCCTGCTCCTTTCCAAACTGTAACTAGAATGTAAAATGTTTATTTACCCGAGATCCTAAATGTCTATTAAAATTCATTTTTTCAAACCTGTAAAATGACCTTGGTTTATGAGGTGACTGTCTCGAGAGGGGACGCCTGCAGCGCCTGATCGTGGGGAGGCTCGGCATCCCGGAGCTTCAACTCGGAGCAGCAACAGGCACCGAGGAAGCCTCGAGTCCTCGACAGGGCTCGCCCAGGGCCCGGCAGCTCAGCGGAGCGAGGAGCTGACTCACAGGGGCGGCACCGGGAGGAGCGGCACCGGCCCTGACTGATTGAAAACCTGCGCAGGGAGCGGCGAACAGCGCGGGATGGAGGCAGGTTCTGCGGGCACGGGGAGGGATGGTGAGCGCGCGTCGTATGACCCGGGCTCGGTCTGGGAGCTCTGCTCTGTCTGCCGCGGCGGTGGTCAGTGCAGGCACCCAGACAGAGCCGATGAGAGGGGAGGATGCGGTGCGGAGCTCGGGGTGCAGAGAG